>VMBQ01003096.1:665970-766613 GCA_007657795.1 Dreissena rostriformis
CATATAGATGCAATTTGAAAGTGTGCAAAATTTTCATTAAATCTAATGCCTAGTTAGCAAGCAATTTATTATTTTTCAACCGGGAATTACCGCTTTTAAAACCGAAAGTAGGATTTCAATATTATACGTCCATTTCGACAAACGCGATTATTTTTAAGTTTTAAAGCGCAAAAAAGACGGATTTATACCTTGTAACCAACAGATATATTCTTATTGGCATAGATAAAATTAAATCTTTAACCTAGTTAGCATGTAATTTATTTTTCAAACGGTACAGCTTTTAAAAACGAAAGTAGGATTTCTAGACGTATACGTCCATTTCGACAAACGCGATTATTTTTAAGTTTTAAAGCGCAAAAAAGACGGATTTCTACCTTGAAACCACCAGATATATTCTAATTGGCATAGATAAAATATGTTTCTTCTTTATACTTTAATTTACTATGCCAAATAGGGTGTGTGGCTTTAAGCATATAAGGCGTATCGTCATAAACATACAAATACAATAACAACATGCGTTTCAATTAAATACAAAATAAACATCATTTCGAAGAAAGATCAATTTAAACAAGAATGAAATACAATATATGTGCGTGATTCTGTAATTCTTAATGATAACAGTATATTGCGGAAAGTAATCCCTTTTTGATACACATTTTATACAACTGAAATTAAATTAAATTATCTGATTATGAAATACTTTTAATCAAACGGTTATAAATATTTCAATGTATTAAATTAAAATCAAGTATCTGTGTAGATAATTATAGTAAAAAATGTATTTCAATGCCATGTATAACGATTGCAGCATTGCAGATATGTTTTCAGCGCCTGTCTGCGATAAAACAATATGAAGAGCGGGAAAAAACGATGTATTGGAGTACTTACCGTTGGCGCTGAATACCCTGTCATCTAAGATCGTGCTTAACATTTACTTAGGATTTGCTCCATGACAAATGCTTTTTCAAAATACTATTTCAGTAGAGAATATATAACTGTTTGAGTGTCGTGAAACATTTGTAATGGTACCTGATATACATGTACATACTTTTCAATAGCATTTCCTGTGATCATCTTTTCAAATAAAAACGATTCAGGGGAAACTCCCCAAAGGTGCTAACTAAGACATTAAACTTCTTGTGAGAGCTATATGTATTTCTTTCCATATCTTGCCAGCAAAAAATGGAAGGTGGCAAAATGTAGATCAGGCCCTGTTCATCGTCAATAACAAGGTGCATTCAGTGATATGAACCATTTTACCACGGTTACAACATTAATGAGCATGTTAATAACAACGCGCTGTTTATATGGAACGGAATGTACAAAGGAGATATGTGTTTGAACGCGTTTTAGTGTAAATAGTTAACTATAGTTTTATAATGGTTAAGCGATTTATTTTACAGCTTAATTATTTAGGAAACATGTGTCGTGTTCTGAGAAAACAGGATATAATGCTTGTGCGTAAATTGTCATCTCAGATTAGCCTGTGCAGTCCGCACAAGCTAATCAGGGACGAAATTTTTTTGTTTTTACGGAATTTTTCGTTTAAATGATGTCTCTTCGTAGCGAAAATCCAGTTTAGGCGGAAATTGTCGTCCCTGATTAGCCTGTGCGGACTGCACAGGCTGATTTGGGATAACAGTTTATGCAAATGCATTTTGTCAAGTATTCTCAGAACGCGACTCAGAAAAGCTTTTTATGATCGGTTTAAGGAGGTATGATTTAACAATCGATGAACGGCAAACCATGTTATTTGAAGAAAGTAATGTCCATGATAAACTAAGGATCGGTCTGACTCAATTTCGACATACTAGTATTTAAATAGTTCTATTTTTGTGTTTAATTAAAGTTCCCACGCTTTGTATTAAATTAATTTTGCTAATTCATGCTTTTTCGAATAATGTATTACATCGGCTCTCCCGGAACTCAATATTTAGCAAAGTAACATTTAAATAATTGGATGATGTTCAAATTGAATTTCCTAATGCTCTGAAGTAATGCACATTTATAATTGCCAACAACTTCAATATTGACGCAGTATGCCCTAATTACCGCGATTCAGAAAGGAGCAATTTTATACTCATAACTTACTTTTATACAGTGTGCTAAGAAACATAATAACACTGTTCGATCATTTTTGTGTTTTATTCATTGAAGAGTTGTGAAGAAAAATTATGTCCATAGACGCCAAAATGTCTTATGAATATATTATAATGCACCAACTATTCAATTGTAACATTGGTGTTTAATTACCACGTTCGTTACCTTTGACGCAAGTACGGTGATTGGAAGTGTCGTGAAGTGCAAAATTTTGATTTTCCGTGTACATTTATGTGTAGGGTTCCTTGATTCAAGAATGATCACCAAATATCTTTACCAAAAGGAATTCGTATTGAAATTCTGAGTACATAAAGTTTATTGTAAGCCCGTTATCTTTTGGACAGGGTCTAAATATTTGTAGTTGCTCACGAATGCGTCAACTTGTTAAAAATATAATAAAATCAGATTGATTTAATTGGTATGTATATTATTTCACTTAATACAAGACATTTACTGACTGGTACCACTGATTTTTAAGCAATCAATTTACATAATGTTTTGCTAGCAACTTAAATGTCGATATTGTTTGATATTATATTGCATTTAAAAGCGAATTTTATACGTTTTTGATTAATTTATTGTTAACAATCTAACCCAATTGGTCTCAAAATACTGTTCACATTATATGAAATAAATTATAAAACGTAAATATTCAACACTTCTCTAAAATTGATAGATATATGTTTATGTATATAAAAGTATGACTTTCAACTTATTTTACAAATACGTGTCTTAGATTAAATACAAAAAATACAAACACCAACATTCTACAACATACTGTGTTGACATTAAGAAGGCCGTCTTGCATTTGCAAGCACATTTCGAATGATGATTATGCTCTAATGAATCACTATTTTTAACATTTATCTTAGATAACAAACAACAAATCCAATACAAACAAACCACTATTTAAAAAGAATTCCAAGACAAAGCTCACTTCTCGTGAGAAACGACAATTATTATTATTGTGTGTAATACATCTTAAGTCATGCCCTTTTTAGCATAAACAGAAATGAGTTTTCAGTGACTGAAATCTTATATCCACAAAATTAATGTTCTTGTCGACAGTTTGTGCGGTACAGAAGGCTCATCTTTACATCGTATTCCATTGTTGGGTCGCAACACGTTTGTGTTTTTTATTCTTATTGATTTTATGTGCAACATTTGCATAGCCTTCAATTGATGTAAACACTTCAGTATGAACAGTTTACCTAGCCTATGCATCCACATATCGTCTATTTAGTCGTTCAGACGGTTTAAACTTTTAATTACGTTTACGCAACAGCACAAATTTATTACGTCGATTGTATTGGTTGTATTCTATATTTTAAACATATTTAACAAACCAAGTCACATCGCAAATTAACAACATGAAGTGAGTGTTTGTTTTTGCGTTTCTCAGCGCAACTCAGATGCATCCGATGTGTTAGAATCTGATCTTAACAGAGCTTACTATTCTCTTGTATATCATATAAATGTAAAGTGTTGGTAAATTTGAAGTTTACACAGTCATGCACTGGTTATGTCAAGTTAATTTTGAGATAATTATTAGATATGTGCAAAAGACTTACTCCGGAATGTGCTTGGTATTGGAAACATCCACCAAAAGGTTGGCATAAAATAGCTGGCACATTAAAATCCTTTCAAAATCACAAACCGAATAAAATTTATTATTTAAATGAAGCTATCATTGGTGAATAACACGGATAAGCGTGTGTGTACCTTCATACTAATTTGTTTCAACAGTTGTGGAGATCCGGATAACTTGTAATGAATTAAAATTAAAATTTAACAATTTAAGTCAGTTTATGTTAACCACATACATGCATTAAACTTGTTACAAAACAATTAAATACAGTTCTCGTATAGGCCAAGTTATGTGTTAGTTGTATAAAAATGTACAGATGGATCATATAAACGACTGCTGTATCATCTATTTAGCTACGCCTAAGTCATGATCATAAATGTTACAACAAAGAAATTAAATAATCGTGATTGCCAGTTTATGATCCAGACTCAACTTGAAGAAATGTACAGCATTAGTACTACTGGATGCATTATACCTTACATATTTACAACAATATATGTTTAAAATACTTTAAAAGGTACATAACATGTTAATTTAATGAACGGGACAGAACAGAATAGTTTATTTCGACATAAGCATATGAAGCGGATCGTCATAAACATACACATACAATAACAACATGCGTCAATTAAATACAAAGCATACATCATTTCGAAGACAGATCAATTTAAAAAAGAATGAAAATACAACATATGTTCGTGATAATGTAATTTTTGAATGATAACAGTGTATTGCGAAAAGTAATCCCTTTTTGATATCACATTTTATACAACTGAAATTAAATAAAGATCTGATTATGATGGAATTACTTTTAATCAAAAGGTTAAAAAATATTTCAATGTATTCCATTAAAAGGCTAGTATCTGTGTAGACTATAATAGTAAATAATGTATTTCAATGCGATGTATGACGTTTGCAGCATTGCAGATATATTTTCAGCGCCTGTCTGCAATACAACAATATGAAGAGCGGGCAAACACCGATGTATTGGAGTACTTATCGTTTGTGCTGAAGACCCTGTCATCTAAGATCGTTCTTTACATTTACTTAGGATTTGCTCCATGACAAATGCTTTTTCAAAACACTATTTAACTAAGCCATATATAACTGTTTGAGTATCGTGAAACACTTGTTATGGTACCTGATATACATGTACAGACTTTTAAATGGCGTTTCCTGTGATCATCTTTTTAAATAGAAACATTCCGATTCAGGGGAAACTCCCAAAAGGTGCTTACAAAGACATTACAATTCTTACGAGAGCTATATTTCTTTCTTTTCATATCTTGCCAGCAAAAAGGGAAGGTGGCAAAAAGTAGATCAGGCCCGGTTCATCGTCAATAACAAGATGCCTTCAATGATAAGAACCATTTTACCACAGTTGCAAAATATATGAGCATGTTAATAACAACAAGCTGTTTGTATGGAACGAAATGTACAAAGAAGCTATATGTTTCAGTATATATAGTTTACTACAGTTTTATTATGGTTTAGCGATTTATTTTACAGCTAAGTTCTTTAGGAAAGAAAGGGTTTTTTATGATCGGTTTAAGTAGGTATGATTCAACAATTGATGAAAGGCAAACCATGCTATTTGAAGAAAGCAAATTTCAATGATAAACTAAGGATCGGTCTGACTCAATTTCGACATACTAGTATTTAAATAGTTCTATGTTTGTGTTTAATTAAAGTTTCCGCGCTTTGTATTCAATTAATTTTGCTAATAAATGCTTGTTCGAATATTGTATTTCGGCTGTCCCAGAAATCAACATTAAGTAAGGTAACATTTAAATAATTGGATGATGTTTAAATTGTATTTCCTAATGAACAGAAATAACACTCTTTTAAAATTGCATGATGACGCAGGATGCCCTAATGACTGCGGTTTAAAAACGGATTAATTTTATACTCCATTATTACTTGTATACATCGTGCTAACCTTCAAGGTATACCGCTGTTGATCACTTTTAAATACTATTTGTTTATAAATTTCGACGACAAATTATGGTTATAGACTACCAAACGTCTTATAAATAGTTTTAACTTACAGAGACGTAACAGAGATCATATGTTGCAACGTAATATGATAAAAGGGAGTAATTAATTAGGAATTTGGTCAAAAAAGTCACTTCAACAAAAAGCAATATTTTATCAATACATTTATTCTAATAAGCAAAATCATCTTGGATAACAATTGCATCAGTTTGCAATTTTGTTTAATAAACTTAAAATATAGTAAAATAGTGTACATTCACATTCATGAAAATGTGCATTAAAAGTATGCATTAAATTATATGGTATATGGTATATGTAACTGCGCGTAGAGACAATGGAGTTAATAATAAGCATAATTCAAATGCACCAAAGTCTCCCTCTCATTCATTGGACTCAGAATCTGTCTTCTTTCTCTCCAGCTTTGGCGAGTCCTTGTTCTTTCTCCTGAACAGGGGCGAGTTCATGATGCGATGCTTCAGCGACGGCGACCCCGTCCCGAGGTCCTTTGGAAAGTCCTTGTGTTTGCATATGAACACGGGCACGTGCGAGTGGTGAAGCACGTAGTCGCTGATGGAACCTAAAAACGTGCGTCGCAAAGTGCCCTTACCACGTGACCCGCAGATTACGAACAGCGCCTTCTCCTCGTCTGCTACCGTCACTATCACCTCTCCTGGCCGGCCCGCAACGCTTTTCACTTTACCTCCAATCTATGAAGCAAAATATGCGGGTTTAACCTAATTTTTCGAAAAATCGTCGTTATTGTGTTATTGTTTATCTTTTGGGGATATTATTTTCCTGAATTCCTTATTTTCAACAATCTTGTAGCTTTGACACCGTTATTTCAGTCATTATAAAGCTTCTACAGATATACATATGCGGTTCCTTTGTGAATTAAGTAGTACACATGTTTGTACTACGCAATTGTTTTAACGGTATTGACCAAAAATCGATTATTGCCATTTGAAGTTTACATTCAATGTGTGTCACAGATACATCACTTTGAATGAAACAGAATCATTACGTTTGGGTTTGCAAAAGCTACCGAATATATACAAACAGCTGGCTTTTCCCTCTTACCCCATCGTCCTTGAGTTTCTGAGCGAGCCGTTCCAACAGCGCCCTCTCCTTTTCCTCCTCCTCCTTCATCATCAGTGTGATCGACTCCACGTCCGCAGTGCCGCCTAGCGCTGAAAGCAGATCGTAGGCGTGGCCAAAAATGTGTATAATAAGCAAATTAATTAAGCGTTTTGACTTGCATTAGTATATAGTGAAGCCCTTTTAGGGACAATTCATGTTAATTTGACAATAACTAGGTTAAATAATTTGTGTCAGAAACTGTAAAAAAAAACTTTATAGTATATCGTTATGTTTTTGAGACATGTGATACAATATGGTGTTGTTCGAATTTATAATGAAACCCATGCATGAGAAAAAAGCTATAGTCAAATGTATACTGTTGTAATTATAAACTCCATGTTTTCTGAAACATGTAACATTCCTATATTTAACACAAACATAATATTAAATTATTTCAGAACAGATATAACAAATACAAGAAGGCATTCAGTTAGTACCGTCACTTCAATAAAAATGTATCGTACTAATTCTACATCAACGAACAGTGCCATGTATATTATTCAACTACATGCATTAAGTGTTAAATTGTTAAAAGCCATTCGTGTTTACATCGATGACAAGCCATTGTTTTCCAAAAATAATCTTGAAATACTGCTGCACGTGTGGTTTCCATCTGCATTAATCATTATGTTTTCTTAGCAACCTTTTTGTGTGAAATTCGAATGCCAATAATATTGTTTTTCGTCTATGCGCACCCAATGTTTTAGTATAACAAAACGCAAGCATGATAAATGTTATTTAGTAAACAAAAGTATCATTTACAGCCAACAATATTAACTCTACCCTGTAACTCCATCCCAGATAACCGACACGCTGTTAATATATATAATAAGAAAAAGAGCGTCACATTTTGATTGTGTTATTATAATTAATAATATTTATCCGCAGTTAATTATAATATATATAAAATCGAATATAATATAATTCAAATAAGTATATATTTTTAATAGATAAATTGATGGATTTGTTTTCGATTTGTGTCAACCTATAAAATAACTTGTATTAAAGCATGAAACTCTGGATGCATACGACATTGGAAAAAACAACAGATTAAAACGAGAAAGTGAATGGTAATTCACACAGTATCTGACAGGGACTACATTGACGGGAGGGCCAACTATCGGTTATGAGTACATTTTAGTGTTGTTGTAATTTTTCATTTAAATACCATGATTCTCTCTCAAACAACACCATAACAAATGTGCGATCATGTTCTTAAACTTCTTGTACTGTACGTACGTCCGGCCATAAACGCGTGTCTCTCAGGCACGTGTAACATCACCACGTAGTGGCTTGGTTTGTGAATGTGCTCCATGTACCCTGAAGAAAGATGGAAAACATGATTTATCAAATTCTGTTTTAAAAGGCTCCCACACTTTGGTAAATACATATATCAACCATGATATACAGACGGTGTGTACGTATTCGTTTAGTTTTCATTATGTTGTGTTCTAACTATCAAAGTAACTAAAATTGCAGAAACAATTCAATTTTGAACATTGCTGGCAACATGTTGTGTGTTTTTTTCTGGCAAAAAATCGATAATATTGAACCTCAAATACATTTGTATTGCCATGGGTAAACGGTACTTGACCGGTGAAGTGATAAAAATTTGACTTCTCTTATATGTGACCGACACATTGTGCAAGACTGGTAAAAGTTGATGAGGCTATCGAGTTCGTATTATCTTTCGCAAAGCTTCATTAAAGAATTCCATCTCAACAACCTAATAATGATCCTTTTGCAATTAAACGGGTTCAACTCGATTTACATGATTGTAATACCGAAACACATTACACATGAAATAAGACATTGTCACATATCTACTGAAAACAAAAGTCATCAATGTCGGTGCCAATAAATACAGGAAATATACGCGACAAATCTGATATCTAGATAAGACTGACAAATCGACGGATGCAAGAATATAAACGAGACGAAATACGACCTTTGAAACTCAGAGAAAGAATCTTTTTAAACAATGAATAATTACGAAAACTAAAATGTTTTTACCAATGAAAATACCAGAATCCTGCATCTCATTCCGGAGTTTCTTTAAAAGTCTAGTGCAACCAGTTAAAAACGAATAAAGAATATTAACAAGTTATGTTATAATGCACACTTATCAGCTTTAAATAGCTCGGCTTACTTATACCGTAAATCTAATTATTCAGTGTTACTCAGTAGTTTAATTTATATCTACATGGACCTAAGTTGTCTTCCATTTCCTTATAATATTTTCGAGGATAGAATAAAGACATAATTACAGATTGATATGCTTGGCTTTCGATAATCATTATCAACGCTTTCACCCCCAGCTTTCTGTAGAAACAAAATAATGCAAACCATCAATCTGCAAATCTATTATTGGTTGCCCCGCGTATTGTTTGTTTAGCACTTCACTTTAGTCTGTGCCTTATATAACCAGCCAATCTAGTTTGTAAAGTTTATTTGCATTTTCTACTTGAACTGACCATTTGATAGACATATAGTATGAGCGGTTGCTACCTTTTTGTGTATGCAACATGTTTTTTTTTTATGTTCTCGTGTTTGCCTCAAAATATATGGTATGGGTCTTTTGTAAGGTATACTAAAAGGGCTAGCACACTCATGCGGTGAGATAATAGAGCAAATAAAAAAGGGATAACAATTATTATTCATGTTATTTTTTAAGTTTTATTATGGTCAGTGTTTAGTTCCTAGCAATTGGTTAAGTTTACAAGATAATAGTCCAACAAAAACACCATTGTCATTTAATCTACAGTGAACCATACAAAAAAGGATCATGCTATGATGGGATTTTTCAGTTTCAAAACCTAGCGTGAATGATAGCAACGAGATTCGTTATAAAGAAAAAAATATCAGCCTAAGTATGATTAAGCTTCTTTAGACCTCATCCATTCGCAAATATCACTACACATGATAAATCAATACGCCAGAATAAGAGAGCTAACTAGGTTTTTCCCTGCGTCTTAATTAATTAATATCAGATGTCGGATCATTGCATGGCAGTTTCTGTATCGAGATGACACCGACATAACACAAAGGGGACGACCGACAAGCGCCTGAGAATAGAGACATGAGAACCTTGGTTGCAAATTGATTTAAAACGAAGGTGAAATATCTTATAATTATGTCAGTGAAGACACTTTGATTTACTATCGTTCAGCTGTTAGGCGAAGAATATTAAATGTCGTGAGCACACGTTTCTTGTCAAATATTTGTATAAGTAAATTGAATGTCCAAGGTCCACTGGTCAATGCAATTTTAAAAAAAGTTCTCGTGCACGTACAATGTTTTACCAATATTGCACCATTTAAATAGTACCAATGACATAATTGAATTGTTATAATTCAATTGATAAAAGCAGTAACAAAATTGAATGTACGGGTTCACCAATTCATATCATCATATGCTGATATTCAGAACTTGAGACATACGCGAGACAGACAGACAGACGGACAGACGGACGGACGGACGAACCGACAGACAACAGACGGACGGATGGACGGACGGACGAACAGACATACAGACATACTAGTTTATTTACGTCTCATTGTTTAAGATTGAACAAATAGTATGAACATTGAAACAAGGAATATATATGTACAAAACCGCTCAGAATACGATAACGAAATAAGAACATTCTAAGATACAACAAAATAAGAATGGTAGATGAATGAATAATAAAACGATGTATGAAATATGCAATATTTATGGTATTCAGTGAAAACCATAATATTCTATACACTATTTAAAATATGCAATATATAAGGTATTTAGTGAAAACATAAATACTCTTAAAACATTCTTTAAACTAAACGCATTAAGAGATAGTATATAAAATAATTTATGGATTATCATCATTTATAGTTTATATACTACTTCATGCGTAATTAACTATGTAAACAAATGTAAGTGATATATATGAATATGTTAACGCCGCTAATTCAACTACATGTATAATGACAGGCTCAAGCACTTGATTCAATGATGCGTTCATCTGACAGTAGAAGCGTTAATTTTGTACGTTGTATTTATGGAAACAAGTATTTACCAACGGAGCTCTTTCTATTAAAACAGTTATTTGAATAAAGTGGACATTTATCACAAATTAAGTAATTTCGTTCATTTTCTAGTTCACATTGATAAGGTCATGTTTTTATGCGAAGTAGGGCAATGCCCATGAACAACTATGTTTGATAAATGATTCTATACTAAAATAGAACAGTAAACCGAAGTAAGTTATAAATCGCTCTAGCGCGTGAACACAACTTATTCATTTGTGCAATTTTATTGCATATTTATTCAACTAAACGAGATATATTTATACATGATAAGTTTATAGTTTTGCTAATGAACTCAATTATTCTTGAGGCGTGTTTCTGTTTTGAGTGTTATGGTTTATGAACTAGAAAAGTAATTTTAATATATGTATCTGCATCATAGTATTCGCTAATGAGAGCACGAAACATTGCGTGAATTTATATATTTATATATGCGATGGAAGTTTGGAGCTACGCTGGCCACATGTTAAATAATACACGTATTCGCACTAAGTGACTCATTTCATGTCTGTCAGTTTATCAGCGAAGATAACAACTATGGGCAACAACATGCAATCATCACGACAAAGAACATACTACAATCTTCTTATAATGCACACATCATTGAAGACATATGAAAAAACTGATGAACAGCCTTTTCGCCCCTTAACAATTGGTAAACATGTATATATCCATTTTTAAATTAAAACAAAATGTAAATGCACAAAATGCACACACACTTTATACATTTCATATAGGTCGAACAGATAAAAAAAAATCCGCTTATTAGCAGGAACAATTGCAAACCTACCAGTTGCTGAAAACTTTAACAAAGAAGGCAACAAAACATTGCTAGATTCAACGTTTGATTAAAAGAGTTAACTATGAAATAATTTACTCTCGTACAGCGTAAGCAAACATTATATTAAGGGTAAGAAACAAACATATTAACGTTTGTTTGCAACTCCGTAAGCATACCAAATTACATGTACATAAATCAGTAACATGCAAAGAGATATTATAAGTATTACTATGAAATAAATAATACATATTTAATATTTAATTAGTCTCATAAACATTAATGTTAAAACTATAGAACAAAATAGATTTTATTTAAACGTACATTGGAAGGCATAGTCTGCGTTTTCACTTCCGTCCATGGCAAGGAGCACCGCGTGTTTCTCGTGCCTCTCCCCCTCCTTGTGGTGGTCACTTGACATGTCTGCCTCTCTCCAGGCGTATCTGACTCCGGTGATAATATAGCTCTATCACGAATCCGATCCCCTTCAAAAAACGTCCCTCCTGATTTGTTTCGTTCACTTCAGACCTTCTCTGACCTGAGAAAATATAAACCTGTTACTCTTCGTTACTTTGGATTACTCCTCCTATTCTAGTTTTATTATTACTACTCCTATGCATCCAGTGTTTGTGTCGTAATGACGTCTGTATTGTTTACATCTTTAAACTTTCAAGTTAAAATGGCAAGTGCTTGCTTACAGATGTGTGACAGCTGTCACTCTTTACTCCTTGCGAGCTTAAACGTTGTTAAAGGTAGACTGCCAGATAACAAAGCAACAAGCTAAATGATCACCGATATCGCTTTCTTTCAAACACGGCCGTTCTTACGCACACTCGTTCGCTCACTCGAACTGTTTTACTTTTCATCAATAAGGCCTAAACAGTTGTTTGTTTCCGCGAACCCGATCCCACTTTTTGTGCTTAACATAAACTTTTGTTTAGGTGTTCCAGGTAGAATTTGCAATTATTTTGCTGAATTCGATCATATGCACTTAATTTACATTTAATTAACAAAGATTAATGAAGAAGTCATAATTAATACATAAATGCAAAATGTTTGACATTGCACTACCTTTTTAAAGTGGGAAATAAGATTTGTTTTTGTTTAAAAAAAATACCAATAAAAAGTTTGACCGGCCTACCTACCCTAACTTTTGCCGATGTTAGTAGAAACAAGAAACGTTTCTTGTGTGGCCTTTGCATCCACATAATGTCTATTGAGTTGTTCAGATGGTTTAACCTTTCAATTACATACAAGCAACAACACAATGATTTTTACGTCGATTGTATTTGTTTTACTCTCTATTCTAAAAATATTCAACATACCAAGATAAATCGCAAATTAACAACATGAAGTGTGTGTTTGTTTTGGTGTTTCTCAGCGTCCAACTCAGATTCATCCGTTGTATTTGAATCTGATTTTCACAGAGAATACTAATATATTTTATATTATATAAATGCTATGTTTTGGAAAATGAAACTCGCAGGTTTCACAGCCGTGTACTTGGTATGTCTGGTTATTTTGAGATAATAATAAGATATATCCAATACACTTGCTCCGGAATGTGTTAGGTTTTGGAAAAATCCACTAATATGTGGGCATACAGAATTGGGCTTATTTAAAATCCTTTCAAACAATCACACACCGAATAAAACGTTACTATTTAAATTGAGCTATCGTTGATGAATAAAACGGACTAGCGTATCTGTACCTTCATATTATTTTTTTTTTCAAAAGTTGTGGAGATCCGGATAACACCTCTTGCATTTAAGTTAAAGTTTTACTATTTTAGTCAATTATGTAAACCACTTTCATATATTGTACATGCATTTAACTTGTAACAAAACAATGAAATACAGTACTCCTATAGGCCAAGTTATGTGTTAGTTGTATAAAAATGTACAGGTCGATCATATCCTCTTTATCATCTATTTAGCTAAGTCTAATGCATGATCATAACTGTTACAATAACGAAATTAAATAATCGTGATTGCCGGTTTATGAAACTGACTTCAATGTTCACTAAACTTGAAGAAATGTACAGACATGTTTTCTAATTGATGCATTATACTGTACATAGCTACATGTTTAAAGATGTTAAAACATACTTTAAAGGTACCTTAAATAACACGTTAATTTAATGGTAACAGCGTATTGCGGAAAGTAACCAATGTTTGATACCACATTTTGAACAACTGAAATGTTATCTAATCATCTTCTATGTATTTCAATGCATTATATATAACGATTAGAAATTGCAGTTATGTTTTCAGCGCCTGTTTGTGATACATCAATATAAAGAGCGGCCAATGTATTGGAGTACTTACCGTTTGCGCTGATATACTATTTAACTAAGAAATATATAACTGTTTGATCATCGTGAAACAGTTGTAATGGTATTTGTGTATACATGTACAGCGTTCTAAACAGTGTGAATGGGGTTTCCATGGATAATCTGTTCAAATAGAAACATTAAACTCTCCAAAGGCGCTAACAAAGACGTTAAACGTCTTACGAGAGATAAAATATTTTCCAGTAACAAAATGAAGATAACAAAATGTAGATCAGACCCGGTGCATCGACAATATCATGGTGCCTTCAGTGATAACAGTTAACAACAGTTGCACAATTAATGATCATGTTTATAACAACGCGCAATTTGTATGGAACGGAATGTACAAAGAAGCTAAGTGTTTTAACAGGTTTCAGTATATATAGTTTACTATAGCTTTATTATTTTTAGCGATTTATTTTACAGCTAAATTCTGTATGAAAAAAGGCCTTTTAAGATCGGTTTGAGTAGGTATGATTCAACAATTGATGAAAGGCAAACCATATTATTTGAAAAAAGCAACTTCCATGATAAACGAAGGCTTAGTCTGAGTCTATGCCGACATACTAGTATTCAAATATTCTATTTTTTGTTTTTGATCAAAGTTTCCGCGCGTTGTGTTAAATTAACTTACTAATAGATGCTTTGACCAATGTTGCATTACACCTGCTCTCCCGGAATTCAAAATTTAGCAAAATAAACTTTTAATAATCGGATGATGTTTAAATTGTATTTCCTTATACTCTGAAGTAATGCACTTTTACAATTGAAACACCTGCAATTTAACGCAGCATGCCATTTTATACTCCATATTTACTTTCTTTATATAATTTGCTTACATACATAATATAACGCTGTTTGATCACTTTTTAATATAGTTTATTTTCACAAATGTTTAAGACGAATTATGGTTATAGACTACCAAAAGCCTTATGAATAAGTATATACAGAAATTGATATCGCATGCCAATAGTTCATTTTAAACTTACAAAGACGTAGCAGAGATAATATGTTGCTACTAAACATGACACCAGGGAGTAATTAATAAGAATTTGGTCAAATATGTCACTACAACAAAACGCAATATTTTATTACAACACATACTCATATTCTTATAAGCATAATCATCGTGGGTAACAATTGCATAAGTTTGCAATTTTGTTTTATTAACTTAAAACATAGGTGACTTGTAAACAATGTAAGGAAACCAAGTAAAATAGTGAACATTCACATTCATGAAAATTTGCATAAGCTATATTATTTTAATTCATTACATTATATGGTATGTTATGTGTAACTGCGCGTAGAGACAATGGGAATATAATAAGAATCATTCAAATGCACCAAGGTCGGATACTTCATTTCATTCATTGGACTCAGAATCTGTATTCTTTCTCTCCTCCTTTGGCGAGTCCTTGTTCTTTCTCCTGAACAACGGCGAGTTCATGATGCGATGCTTCAGCGACGGCGACCCCGTCCCGAGGTCCTTGTGAAAGTCCTTGTGTTTGCATATGAACACGGGCACGTGTGAGTGGTGAAGCACATAGTCGCTGATGGAACCTAAAAATGTGCGTCGCAACGTTCCCTTACCACGTGACCCGCAGATGACGAACAACGCCTTCTCCTCGTCTGCTACCGTCACTATCACCTCTCCTGGCCGGCCCGCAACGCTTTTCACTTTACCTCCAATCTATGAAGATAAATATACGGGGTTAACCTAGATTTTCGAAAAATCACCGTTAAAGTGTTATTTTTATTCTTAGTGTCGTGATTGTGGTATTGTTATTCTTTTGGGGGGATTTTTTTCCCTATTTCCTTATTTTCAACAACATTATTGTAAGAAGTAGCTACGTGCATGTGAAAGGAGACAACGTTATTTCAGTCATTATTAAACTGCTACATATTTACATATGCGGTTTCTGTGTAGATTAACTAGTACACATGTTTGTTCTACGCAATTGATTTTACGGTATTGATCCAGAATCGATTATTGCAGTTTATATTTAATGTGTGTCACAGCATAACAACTTTCAATGAAACAGAATCATAACGTTCGGGTTTGCAAAAGTTACCGAATATATACAAAAAGCTGGCTGTTCCATCTTACCCCACCGTCCTTTAGTTTCTGAGCGAGCCGTTCCAACAGCGCCCTCTCCTTCTCCTCCTCCTCCTTCATCATCAGTGTGATTGACTCGACGTCCGCAGTGCCGCCTAGCGCTGAAAGCAGTATGTAGGCTTGGCCAAGAATGTTTATCATAAGCAAGTCGATTAATTGTTTTGACCAGTATTCTTCTATTTCAAAGCCGTTTCAGTGACAATTAATGTAAATTTGACAATAACCAGGTTTAATAATTTGTGTTAGAGACTGTAAAAGAAACTGTAAGGTATTTCGTTATGTTTATGAGACATGCAATAAAATATTGATATACGAATTTATAATGAAACCCATGCATGATAAATAAAGCTATAGTCTAATGCATACTGTTAGAATTTACAACTCCATGTTTTCCTGAAACATTTAAAATTCCTATCTTGTACACAGACATTGTATTAAATGATTTCATAACAGATATTACAGATAAAAGAATGGCATTCAGTTAGGAACTTCAATAAAATATATAGTTCTCATTCTACATTATCACACATGGTCATGTGTACTATGCAACTACATGCACTTAGTGTTGAATTGTTAAACATCCGTTCGAGTTGACATCGGTGACAAACCATTCTTTTCCCAAAATATTCTTGAAATACTGCTGCACTAGTGGTTTCTGTCTGTATTAATCACTATGTTGTCTAAGCAACCGCTTTGTGTGAAATTCGAATGAAAGAATATTTGTTTCGGCTAGTGGTTAAGTATAACAAAACGCAAGCATAATACATGTTATTTAGTAAAACAAAAGTATCATTTACAGCCAACAATATGAACTCTACCCAGCAACTCCATCCCAGATAACCGCCACGCTGTTAACACAGATAATAAGAAAGATCGTCACATTAGTATTGCTATAATATTATAACACAAACATGTATTTCTCCGAGGTTATTCATAGTATATATTAAATCAAACGAAAATTAATTCAAATAATTTTATAAAACTAATAAATAATATATGTTTCGGACAGATTTGATAGATTTGTTATCTTTTTTTGTTAACACATAAAATAACTATTATTAAAGCACGAAACTCCGGCTGCATGAGCAAGTGCTCAAACAACGGGTTAAAATGAGAATGTGAAGGGTAATACACACAGTATCTGACAGGGACAACCTTGACGGGGGGGGGTCATTTTTTCGGTTATGAGTACATTTTTGTGTTATTGTAATTATTCATTTTAAAACAATGATTCACACTCTAACGACACCAAATTTAATGTTCCATCCTGACCTAAAATTTCCGGTACTTACGTCCGACCATGAAAGCGTGCCTTTCAGGCACGTGTAGCATCACCACGTAGTGGCTTGGTTTGTGGAGGTGCTCCATGTACCCTGAAGAAAGATGGAAAACATGCATTTTCCAAACATGTTCAAACGGGCTTCTCCACAATTGTGATTAAATATTACAAACATGAAATACAGACGATGTGTACGTATTTAGTTTTCATTTGTTGTTTTCTAGCTATCTAAGTAAAGGACGTCTAAAATTAAAAAGGTTATGGTCTGACCTCGCGTAAATATTCAAATACTCTTGCATAAAATCAGAATAATGCTTCCGGAAAGATTCTATCTTAACCACAAGTCACAACAATTTGAATCTTTCATTATATATTTTTTTAGACAAAAGCCAATAGCTTTATACAATCCTGCTGGTGAAGTTTGACTTCTCTTATAACACAGTGTGACGGACCCTTTTTGCAACATTGGTAAAAATTGATGAGGCGTTCTAGTTCTTATTTTCTTTATCAAGGCTTCATTTAAGAAGTGCATTTTAACAAACTAATCACGATCCTTGTGCAATCAGATGGGCTCAACTCGCGTTAAAAGAGTGTAATACCAAAACACACTACAAATGAAATACGCCATTGTCACAGTTCCACTGAGGCCAAAAGTCATCTATTTCGTAGTCATCAAAAACATGGAAAATACTCGACAAATCTGATATCTAGATAAGACTGACAGATCGACGGATGCAATAAGATATTCGAGACAAAATTAAGACATTCGAAACTTGGAGATAAGATCTTTCAAAACAATATAAAACGCGAATCCAGCTGCAAAAGAAAACCATGCCAAATTTGATAAAGGAATAGAGCACTAACTAGTTTTGTTATAATGCACCATTATCCGCTCTAAATAATCTCCGCTTGCTTTTACCGTAAATCTAGTTATTCATTGTTGGTCGGTTATTTAATTTATTTTGTTATGAACTAGATAATTAATTGGACCGTTTTTGTCTTCTATTTCCTTACAATATCTTCGAGGATAAAATTGAAGCCATAATTACAGATTTCTATGCTAGCCATTTCGAGAATAATTACCAACGCTTATACTCCCACCAATGGGTCTTCTCAATACTTTTTCCAGGTAACCATCAATCTGTTGTTTGCTGTCTGTAGCATTTTTTGTTAAGCACTGCACGGTTAGCCTGTGCCTTCTATTTACCAACTAATCTAGTTTTTAAAGTTAATTTACATTTACATTTTGTACTGAAACGGACCATTTGAGAGACATATAGTATGTACTGTTGCTACCCTCTTCTGTATACAACATTCGTAAATATGGTCTCGTGTTTGCCTCTAATGAGTCTTTGTAAGTGATAATTAATACATTTACCACACTCATGTGATGAGATAATAGAGCAATTTAAATGGGCAAACAATTAGTATTCATGTTATTCGTGAAATTGTATAATGGCCAGTGTGTATTACCTAGTAAATAGTAAAGTGTGCATAAAAATATTCCAAACAGAACACCATTGTAATTTAATTTAGATTGAACCCTATAGACGTTCATGCTATGATGGGATTAATCAGTTTTAAAATTAAACGTGAATTATGTAACTGGATTTATTGTACAGAAAGAAGATCAGCCTAAGTTTGATTTAGCTTCATTACAAATAATAAATCAATACGCTAGAATAAGAGAGATAACTAGTTTTTTCCACGATTCTCTGTGTCCCAGATAAGCAGCGTATCGGCGTTTTTCACCATATTAGAATGTTTTAAAACACAAAGAAATTCAATATAATGCGTATTGAATACGCAATGAATTTGACTTTTACGCTTATTCTTTAAATTTGATGCTAACGATACAAACAGAGCTCTCTCTGTTAAAACAGTTTTTAGAATAGTAGACATGTTAGTAACGTATACAATTTTGTGCTACACATGTATTACAAACAAACCAATTTCGTTCAATTTTAAGAACACATTGATAAGGTCATGTTTCAATGCGAAGAAGGGCAATGTCCATGAACAAATATGTTTGATAAATGACTCTATATGAAAATAGAACAGTAAACCGAAATAAACCAAAGTAGGTAAGTAATCGGTTAAGAGCGTTAAACGCAACTTATTCATGTGTGCAATTGTATTGCATAATTGATTAACTAAACGAGATGTGTTCATGCCTGATAATTTTATAGTTTTGCCTATGTATTTAATTATTCTTTAGGCGTGTTTCTGTTTTTTAATGGTTTATCGACTAGAAAAGTGATTTTAAAATATGAGCCGCGTCTTGCTAAGATGGGCCTTAGAACGTATCCGAACAGTGAGTCTCCAGTAATGCCTCTGAATCATAATATCCGCTACTGAGGCAACGAAACATCGCGTGAATTAATATCTAATAGGGTAGCCTCTGACCAGACTGCGTGAAAGCGATGGAAGTCTGGAGGGAACGCAAGCCACATATGATATAATACACGTTTTCGAAGTGACTCATTTCATGCCTTCGGTTTATCAGCGAAGATAACCACTATGGACAACAGCATGTCAAAGTCATGACAAAGAACATTATGAAATCTGCTTCTTATGCACACATCATTTATGGCATATTAAAAACTTATTAACTACCTTTTCGGCCCTAAAGAAATATTCACAAATGTATGAATTCTTTTTTAAATACAAGAAAAACATAAATGTCACACACACTTTATACACTCCATATAGGTCGAACACATACAAAAATCAGCTTATTAGTAAGAACAATTGAAAACCTACAAGTTGCTGTAAACTTCAACATAGAAGGTAATCAAAAATTGCTAGATTGAAGGTTTGATTAAAATTACACTATAATTTACTCTCGTGCAGCGTAAGCTAATATTATATTAAGTGTAAGGAACAAACACATTAACGTCTGTTTGCATCCTCCTATATCATACACACGTTTATGTACACAAATCAAGTTACATGCAAAGAGATATTTTAAATATTAATATGAAATAAATAATTAGTATTAATTATTATCATAAAAATACATGTTAATACTATAGAAAAAGTGAGTATGTTGATTTATACGAACATTGGAAGGCAAAGTCCGCGTTTTCACTTCCGTCCATGGCAAGAAGCACCGCATGTTTCTCGTGCCTCTCCCCCTCCGTGTGGTGGTCCGTAGACATGTCTACCACTCCTAAGTCGGTATGAGACCCCTGAGCAAATATAGATCTATCACGAATCCGATCCCTCCTGATTTGTTTTGTTCACTTCAGACCGTCTCCGACACGAGTAAATGTAAACCTGTGTCTCTTCGTTACTCCCTGTTCTAGTTTTGTTATCACTACTCCTATTTCATACAGTGTATGTGTCGTAATAACGTCTGAATTGTTTACAAGTTAAAATGTTTAAGTTCATAGTACAAGTGCCTTCTTACAGATATGTGATAGCACACCACTCTTTACTCCGTGCAAGGTCAAACGTGGTACACCGCCAGATAACAAAGCAACAAGTTAAATGATCACCAATACCGCTTTCTTTCAAACACAGCCGTTCTCAAGTACACTCGCTCGCTCATTGGAACTCTTTTCCTTTCCAGCAATAAGGACTAAAAAGTTGTTTCCACGAAACCGATCCTAATTTTGTGTGCTAACCATAACGTTTTGTATTTGGTTTTCCAGGTAGAGTTTTTAATTATTTTGCTGTTTTCGCTCATATTCAATTAATTAACATTAAATTAACACAGATTAATTAAAGAAAAAATAATGAATACAAAATTGCAAAATAAATGTTTGACATTACACTACCTTTTTGAAGTAGGAAATAACATTTGTATTGTTAAAAATAAATACCAATAAAAAAAGGTTGTACCGGCCTACCTACCCTTAATGTTTTAGTAGTGCTTTCATTCTTTATTCCAATAATATTCAACAAACCAAGTCACATCGCAAATTTACAACATGAAGTGATTGTTTGTTTTGGTGTTTCTCAACATCATCTCAGATTCATCCGTTGTATTAGAATCTGATCTTCAAAGAAAATAGAATTCTATTATAAATAATATAAATGCTAAGTATTGGTAAATCGCAAGTTTACACAGCCATGCACTTCGTATATTTTGTTAATTTTGAGATAATTATTAGTTATATACAATATACTTACCGTACTCCAGAATGGGCTAGGGTTTGGAAAAAAATATGTCTGTGAAGAAAAGCTGGCACATGTAAAATCCTTTCAAAATCTCACACTGAATAAAACGTTATTATTTAAATAAAGCTATCATTGATGAAAACGGATTAACGTTTTTGTACCTTCATATTATTATTTGTTCAACAGTTGTGGAGATCCGGATAACTTGTGTTGCATTAAAATTTAAATTTAGCTTTTTTAGTTAGTTTATGTAAACCTCTTACATATATCGTACATGCATTAAACTTTTAACAAACAATGCAATACAGTTCTTCTATAGGCCAAGTTATGTGTTAGTTGTATAAGAATGTACAGGTGGTTCATATACACGACCGTTTCATCATCTATTAAACTACGTCTGATGCATCATCATACATGTTATAAAAACGAAATTAAATAATCGTGATTGCCAGTTTATGATTCAGACTTCTATGTTCACTCAACTTGAAGAAATGTACACCATTTTTACTTATGTGTGCTTTATACTGTACACGTTTACAAAAATGGTTAAATGTTTAAAGAGGATAAAACATATTTTAAAAGGTACCTTAAATAACACATTTATTTAATGAACAGAACCGAAAATAATAGTTTATTTCGACTTAAGCAATGTAGCTTATCGTTATAAACACACATATACAATAACAACACGCGCTTCAGTTAAATACAAAACATACATCATTTCGAAGAAAGATGTATCTTTTTTTTAAAGAATAAAATACAACATATGTTCGTGATAATGTAATTTTTGATGATAACAATGTATTTCGAAAAGTAATCCCTTTTTGATACCACATTTTATAGAACTGAAATTAGATAAAATTATCTGATAATAATGGATATTCTTTTAATAAGACGTTCAAACATATTTCATTGTAAAAAAATAAAAAAGTATATTATCTGTTAAAAACAATTATTGTATATTATGATTTTTCCACATGTTTAACGATTAGAATTGCAGATATCTTTTGAACGGCTGAATGCAATAAAAAAAAAGAGCAGCAAAAACCTGATGGATTAATTTCCGTTTGCGCTTAATGAGCTGTCATCTGCGATCGTTCTTTACAATTATTTGGAATTGGCTTTCTGACAAATTCCTGACAAATCCGTTTCCAAAGTACTATATCACATAACAATTTATAACTGTTTGATCATGGTGAAACATGTTCAATGGTACTGTTTTTAACATGTACAGCGTTTTAAACAGTGTTAATAACGGTTCCGTTGTTAAAATAAAAGCATTCTGATTCAGGGAAAATTCTAAGATGTTTAAACAAAGGCATTACACTTCAAAAAAAGCGATAAAATTTCATACTAGCATCAAAAGGTAACAGAAGGAAAATCAACACAAATTTATCTTCAATGATAAGAGCCAATTTACCACAGCTTCAAAATTAATGATCATGTTAATAACAACGCGCTGTTTGTATGCAACAGAAAACATTCCCTTTCGGAATGTTCAAAGAAATTTTCAGCATGTTTCAGTGTATAGAATTTATTATGGGTTTATTATGGTTAAGCTAATTACTTTCAAGCTTAACTAGTTATGAAATAATTGCTACTTAAAGACAAACCATGCTATTTAAAAAGCAATTTCCATGATAAATGAAGGTTTGGTCTGACTCAATTCCGACATATTCTTATATTTCTAGGTTTTTGTTTGATCAAAGTTTCCACGCGTTGTGTTAAATTAATCAATTTGTTGATTAATGCTTATTAAATGTTGAATTACACCGGCTTTCCCGGAACTCAACATGAAGCAAAGTAAGATTTAAGTAATTTGATGATGTTTAAATTGTAATTCCTAATACACTGAAGTAATACACTTTTTAAATTGCAACACAGGTAATGGTGATGAAACATGCCCTAAAACCGCGGTTTAGAAAAGGATTTATATTATACTCCAGAGTTACTTTTAATACATCGTGCTTATATACAAGGTATACCGCTGTTTGATCACTTTTAAATATTATA
Organism: Dreissena rostriformis; assembly: GCA_007657795.1. NCBI lineage: Eukaryota > Metazoa > Mollusca > Bivalvia > Myida > Dreissenidae > Dreissena > Dreissena rostriformis. The sequence goes on from VMBQ01003096.1 coordinate 689,501, forward strand.
TATTTCGATAAATTTTGACGACAAATTATGGTTATATCCTACCAAACGTCTTATAACTAGTTCATTTTAAACTGACAGAGGCGTCACAGAGGTAATATGTTGCAACTAAACATGACACAAGGGAGTAATTAATTAGGAATTAAGTCAAACATGTCACTTCAACAAAAAGAGATATTTAATCAATACATTATTCTTATTAGCATAATCATCTTGGATGACAATTGCATCAGTTTGCAATTTTGTTTCATAAACTTAAAATAAAGTAAAATTCATGAAAATGTGCATTAAATATAACATGTATATGCATTAAATTATATGGTATATGGTATGTGAAACTGCTCGTAGAGACCATTGGACTAGTATACGGACTATTTAAATGCACCAAAGACTCCATTTCATTCCTTGGACTCGGAATCAGTCTTCTTTCTCTCCTCCTTTGGGGAGTCCTTGTTCTTTCTCCTGAACAGCGGCGAGTTCATGATGCGATGCTTCAGCGACGGCGACCCCGTACCGAGGTCCTTGTGAAAGTCCTTGTGTTTGCATATGAGCACGGGCACGTGCGAGTGGTGAAGCACGTAATCGCTGATAGAATCTAAAAACGTGCGTCTCACTGTGCCCTTACCACGTGACCCGCAAATGACAAATAGAGCCTTCTCCTCGTCTGCTATCGCCACTATCACCTCTCCTGGCCGGCCCGCAACGCTTTTCACTTTACCTCCAATCTATGAAGCAAAATATGCGGGGTTTACATAGATTTTCGCAATAATCGCCGATATTGTGGTAGTGATATTCTTTTGGTTATATTTTTTTCCTTACTTCCTTATTTTCAACAATTTTGTTGTAAGAAGTAGCTAGGTACATGTTAAAGGGGACAACAGTATTTCAGTCATTATACAATTGCTACAGATTTACATATGCGGTTTGTTTTTAAATTTATCAGTACAAATGTTTGTATTGTTTTTACGGTATTGCTCAAAAATCGATTATTCCTATTTGCAGTTAACATTCGATGTATGTCATATAAAAACCACTTATAATAAAACAGACAAAAGCTGGCTGTTCCATCTTACCCCACCGTCCTTGAGTTTCTTAGCGAGTCGTTCCAACAGCACTTTCTCTTTCTCCTCCTCATCATTCATCATAAGTGTGATTGCCGTAGCGTCTCCAGGGACACCTAGCGTTGAAAGCAATAGATAGGCACGGCCACGAACGTAAATCATAAGCAAATGTATTAAGTGTTTTAATTAGTATTCGTCTATGTTAAGTCCTTTTCGGGACAATGAATGTAAATTTGACAAAAACCAGGTTTAATAACTGGTGTTTGAAACTGTAATACAAAAATAAATTATATTCTTTAAGATGTTACTAAGACATACAATGCAATTTGGTGTTGTAAAAAAGTATAATTAAACCAATGTATGAAGCATTAATCTATAGTCTAATATATACTGTTAGCAGTTACAACACCATGTTTTGCTAAATCATTAAAAATTCCTATCTTTTACACAAACATAAGATTAAATGATTTCATAAGAGATACAGATTGCATTGAGTTAGTTACTTCAATTAAATCTATTGTATCGTACTATTTCTATATAAACCAAAATTGTCATGAAGATTGTGCAACTGCATTCATTTAGTGTTAAATTGTTTCAAAGCCATGCGTGTTCATATCGATGATTAACCACTTTTGTTTAAAATAATGATGAAATACTGCTGCTCGTGGGTATTTATCAGTATGTTGCCTAAGCCACATTTCTTGTTTTATTTGGAAATGCGCAGATAGTGTTTTTGTATAACAAAACGAAAGCATGATACAACAAATTTTAGTAAACAAAAGTATCATCTGCAGGCAACACTATCAACTCTACCCTGTAACTCCATCCCAGATAACCGACTCGCTGTTAACACATATAATAAGAAAACGATCGTCACATTATCATTGTTATAATAAAATAAATACATATTTCTCCGCAATTATTTATGATTTATATTCAATCGTATTTAATTCAAATATGTTTATATTTTTAATAAATAAATTAATAGATTTGTTATCAATTTTAGTTAACCTATCAAATAAATTGTATTTAAGAATGAAATTCCGGAAGCATGAGCAAGTGAAAAAGCAAACTATTAAAATAAGAATGTGAAGGATAATGCACAAAGTATCTGGCCGGGATAACCTTGACGGGGGACCAACTATCAGCTATGAGTACATTTTAGTGTAATTGTAATTATTGATTTAAATACCATGATTATCTCTCAAACAACCCCATAACAAATGTGCGACCCTGTCCAAAATCGTCCGGTACTTACGTGTGACCATGAAAACGTTTCTTTCAGGCACGTGTAACATCACTACGTAGTGGCTTGGTTTTTGAATGTGCTTCATGTACCCTGAAAAAGATGAAACACATGAATTATCAAAATATGTTTTTAAAGCCCCCACACATTGGTATATATGTAATATACATGTAAAAACAATTCCTCTTCGGGAGGAGGGCATCAAACATGGGTCAATTTTACGGCTTTTTTATTATTTAAGATTGAAAGAGGTTAGTGGACGCAAACGGCGAAAAGATAATTTGTTGATATTTAAATGGACACAATATGATGTTCTCGTTAACACGATTGAGACATCATGGCCACTATGTTTGGTGAAGCTTCGATAGTAGTTGTTTAACTTGAGCTTGCACACAAATGGTCAACCGACAGATCACATGATGGATCCACGTATATAAGTAAACATACTCACTTCGATTAAGAGATACTTTCGCACTAAAATTGTTCAAGGTGAGCACTGCCTTGTTGCCAGAAACAAATTTAACAAGAGGGCCATGATGGCACAGAGCAAACAGCTGCGTTCCGGGCGAACTGGATAAAAATGTGTCCGTTATGACAGCTGTTTGGTAAATACGGATAACTGAAGAATACTTAAATATCCTTCGTAATGGTTAGAATCAGATGGATTTTAAACAATGGTGTTTTGGGGGCCTGAACGTCTCAGAGACCAATATTAGTACCAATACAATACATGTTACAAAAATGACAAACAAACGCTGTGTAAGAAATCGTTTAGTTTTCATTATGTTCTGTTCTAACTATCAAAGTAACTAAACATGCAGAAACAATACAATTTGGAACATATGTTGTTTCTTTTTCTTGCCCAATATTAAAATATTGAACTTCACATTTTTGTATTGCTATGGACAAACTGTTCTTTACTGGTAACGGACGGCTAAATTAAAAACGGTTCTGATCTGACCTCGCTTAGATATTCAAGTCCTCGTGCATACAATCAGAATAAGGTTTCCGGAAAGATTACATCTTAAACATAAGTCACATAGTTTGCATAATTCATTGATTACAAACAAAATTCAACAGATTGTTTTTCTCCATCAAGCTGGTGAATATTTGTCTTCTCTTACAACATAATTGCGATGGACACACTGTTCAAGATCTGTAGAAATGACCGAGGCTTTCTAGTTCTTATTATCTTTATCAGTTTCCTGCTTAAGTCTGTCTACGACGTGCTGCCAAGTCCAACAAACCTAGTGACTTGGGGTCTTACCGAGACGCCGGATTGCAAGCTCTGTGGAAGACCAGCGAATCTGGAACATGTCCTGAGCTCTTGCAGGACAGCCCTGTCTGATTGCAGATACAGATGGCGTCACGACAGGGTTCTTGCTTCATTCACCGAGCATCTAGATCAAGCACGAAAAGCGCAGAAGACGATCAACAAAGGCCCTACGTTCATTTCCTTTGTCAGAGCTGGAGAAGAGAAGAAGGGGAAAAAGGCCAAACGCGCATGTGGGATTCTTGGAACGGCAACCGCTTGGAGAATGGAAGCAGACTTGAAGAAACAGCTCAAGTTTCCGCAGGAGATCACCGTGACGAACCAGAGACCGGACATACTTCTGTGGTCATCTGCATCAAAACAGGTTGTGATGGTGGAGCTCACAGTACCATGGGAGGAGCGGATCGAGGAGAGCTTCGAACGAAAGCGCACAAAGTATCAGNACGGAAGGAGATCCAGAGTTTACGGAGAGCAGAGAATCTGCGCAAGATGAGACATGAGAGAAGGCGAAAAAGAGCTCAGTTCACTAGCAATCCCTTTCAGTTTGTGAAGCGTTTGCTCGGAGAAAAGAAGACAGGCGAACTTCAATGCACAAAAGAGGAGGCAAACAAGTACATCAAAGATATGTACAGTGACAGTGACCGTCACAAGGAACTGGGCGAGTGCGGCAAGTTGCTCACACCAGATGAGCCTGAACACGACTTTGATTGTGCAGAACCTAGGTTGCAAGAAGTCAAGGACATTGTTAGGAAGGCCAGAGCGTCTTCAGCACCAGGGCCCAATGGAGTACCGTACAGAGTGTACAAGAACTGCCCCAAGATCTTGCTACGGTTGTGGAAGCTTATAAAGGTTGTTTGGAGGAAAGGTGAGCTTTGCAGAGAATGGTTGAAGGCAGAGGGCTGCTTTATTCCTAAAGAAGAGGATTCATCAACCCTTGGTCAATTCAGGACTATCTCTTTGCTGAACGTGGAAGGGAAGATACTCCTCGCTGTCCTTTCAAGAAGAATGACCTCTTATTTGCTTCAGAACAAGTACATCGATACAGCTGTGCAGAAAGGAGGAGTACCCGGTGTATCGGGGTGCGTCGAGCATACCAGTGTCATCACACAAATCATCAAGGAAGCACGCGAGAACAAAGGAGACATCGCTGTGATCTGGCTTGACCTAGCGAATGCATATGGTTCTGTTCCGCATCAGATGATACAAAAGACTCTACAGTTGTATCATGTACCCATTCGATTTCGGCAGATGTTGCAGCACTATTTCGATGGCTTCATCATGAGATTTTCAACGAGGAAAATAACCACTGACTGGCAGAGACTGGAAGTAGGCATCGTTACCGGGTGCACAATTTCAGTGGTGCTGTTTGCCGCCGCCATGAATCTGATAGTGAAGTCAGCGGAGAAGCCATCCAGAGGACCCAAAATGACTTCGGGGTGTATCCAACCACCAACGAGGGCATTTATGGACGATATGACCATTACAGCAAAGTCGTACGTCGAGGGAAGGTGGATGCTGCAAGACATCGGCGAACTCATTGAGTGGGCCAGAATGAAGTTCAAACCCCAGAAATCAAGGAGCATGGTTTTGAGGAAAGGACAGATACAAGAGAGTGCAAGATATCGAATCAAAGATCAGCTCATCCCGACTGTTAAGGAGCAACCAGTGAAGTGCCTCGGGAAGTGGTTTCGAGACTCGCTCAATGATCAACAGAGTATCAAAGACACGGTAGTACAGATGGAGAACTGGTTGAAAGATGTGGACAAGTGTGGTCTGCCAGGAAAATTCAAGGCCTGGATTTACCAACATGGCATCCTACCACGCCTATTGTGGCCGCTGCTGGTGTACAGTGTACCATCATCAACAGTGGAAGCAATGGAGAGGACAATAAATTCATTCCTCAGGAGGTGGATGGGGGTGCCGAAGAGTTTCACCAGCCTCGGTTTGTACTGCACAGAGAAATACAAGGTCACAAAGGCTCGGAAAGTCATCATGCTACGAGACAGTAGTGATGAGAAGGTTAGAGAAGCAGGAGTGCAGGTCAACACCGGGAGAAAGTGGAGGGCTGACAATGCAGTGGAAGAGGCTGAGGCGCGTCATCGGCACAGCGACATTGTTGGTAATGTCGCACAGGGGCGACTAGGGTTCGGATGCGTCACCCGTTCGCAGTGGAGCAAAGCAAGTGCAAAAGACCGACGCTTCAAAGTGCAGGAAGAAGTTCGCCGAATGGAGGAAGAATCGCGGCTCACCAGAGCTGTTACCCTACGGAAGCAGGGAAAATGGCTGAACTGGGAGTGAATACCCCAGAGGAAGCTTACATGGAATGCGATCTGGACCATGGAATATGGCCCCACCTGATGAAGGAGATAGTAGCAGCTTCACGGCTGTATCTGACAACCAAGGCTTCATTTAAAAACTGAAGTGCATCTCAACTAAGCATGATCATATTGCAATCAAACGGGTTCAACTCGTTTATATTATTTTAATATCTAAAAGCACTACAAACCAAAAACGCAATAATGACAGTTCCACTGAGACCAAAAGTCATCGATTCCGGTTTGAATAAATACAGGGAAAATACGCGACAAATCTGAAATCGATATGAGACTGACCGATCGACGGTTGAAAGAATATAATACTTAATTATTATTTATGCCTGTTTCTGTTTTGAGTGTTATTGTTTATCAAAAAGAAAAGACGTTTAAATGTATGCACCGCGTCTTGCGTAGATGGGTCTTACGGTTCATGTCTGTCGGTTTATCAGCGAAGATTACCACTATGGACAACAGCATTCCATCTTCATGACAAAGAACATACTGAAATCTGCTTGTTGTGAACATATTATTTAAAGCATATTAAAAACTGTTTCACTACCATTTCGCTCTAAAGGAAATATTCATAAATGTATATATTTATTTTTAAAGCCAATAAAACTATAATGCCACACACACTATACACTCCGTATAGGTCAAACATATACAAAAAAAATCAGCTTATTAGAAAGAACAACTGAAAATAAAGACGTTGCTCAAAACTTCAATAAAGAAGTTAACATAAATTGCATTATATTAAGTGTAAGGAACACACACTTGAACGTCTGCTTGCAACCTCAGTATATCATACTCAATTACATTTACACAAATACAGTTACATGCAAATAGATATTATAAGTATTTATATGAAATAAATGATACATATTTTATATTTAATAATTTTCATAAAATGTTAATACTATAGAAAGTAGTGATGATGTTTATTTATACGTACATTGGAAGGCATAGTCTGCGTTTTCACTTCCGTCCATGGCAAGGAGCTACGCATGTTTCTCGTGCCTCTCCCCCTCCTTGTGGTGGTCCGTAAACATTTCTGACCAGTTGGTATTATAGCTCTATCACGAATAAAATTTCCTTCAGAAAACTTCCCTCCTGAATTGTTTTGTTCACTTCAGACCTCTCTTACCCGAGAAAATGTAAACCTTTGGCTCTTCGTTACTTTGGATTGCTCCTCATGTTCTCGTTTGCTTTATCACTACTCCTATTTCATACAGTGTTTGCGTCGCAATTACGTCTGTATTGTTTACAACTAAAAACGTTCAGTTTAAAGTACAAGTGATTGCTAACAGATATGGGACAGAACGTCACTCTTTACGCCTTGCAAGGTCAAACGTTGTTAAAGGTACATTGCCCGATAAGAAACAAGTTCACTTCCCGATAACAAAGCAACAAGTTAAATGAGCGTCAATACCGCTTTCTTTAAAACACGGCAGTTCTCAATCACACTCGCTCAATTATTCGAACTGTTTAACTTTTCAGCAAGAAGGCCTTTACAGTTGTTTGTTTTCACGAACCCGATCCTAATTTGTGTGCTTACCATAAACTTTTGTTTGGGTGTTCAAGGTAGAGTTTGCAATTATTTTGCTGAATTCGATCATATTCTCTTAATTACATTTAATTAACAAAGATTAATTAAAGAGTCATAATTAAGACATAATTAAACAATGTTTGACATCGCACTACCTTTTTAAAGTGGGAAATAATATTTGTTGGTTTTGTTAACCAACTACCAATAAAAAAAAATGACCGGCCTACCTACCCTAAATTGTTGCCGATGTTAGTAGAAACAAGGAACTTTCCTGTGTTGACCTATGCATCCACATCACGTCTATTGAGTCGTTCAGACGGTTTACCCTTTCAATTAAATATAAGCAACAGCACACCTATTATTACTTGAATTGTATTGTTTGTTTTTTTTTCTCTATTCTAACAATATTCAACAAACCAAGTTAAATCGCAAATTAACAACATGAAGTTGTTGTTTGTTTTGGGTGTTTCTCAACGTCAACTCAGATTCATCCGTTGTAGTGAATCTGATCTGCACAGAAAATACTATTCTATTTTATATAACATAAATGCATAGTGTAAATGAAATTAGAAGTTTACACAGCCATGCACATGGTATATCTTGTTAATTTTGAGATTATTATTAGTTATATACAATAGACTAACCGTACTCCGGAATGGGCTTGGAAAAACCAACTAATATGTGTGTAAACAAAAGCTGACATTTATAAAAAATCCTTTCAAAATGACATACCGAATAAAACGTTATTATTGAAAAAAGCTACCGTTGATGAATAAACCAGATTAGCCTTTTTGGTACCTTCATTTGTTTTCAATTTTCGATAGTTGTGGAGATCCGGATAACAATTATCTCACTAAAGTTAACGTTTAACTATTTTAGTCAGTTTATGTAAACCACTTTCATATAGTGTACATGCATTAAACTTGAAAAAAAAAATGAATGCAGTACTCCTCTTGGCCAAGTTTCGTGTTAGTTGTATAACAATGTACAGGTGGATCATATCAGCTTTATCGTCTATTAAGCTACGTCTAATGCATGGTCATAAATGTTACAACAACGAAATTAAAAAATCGTGATTTCCGGTTTATTAAACTGACTTCGATGTTCACTTAACTTGAAGAAAAGTACTGGCATGTTTAATAATGGATGCATTATACATTTACATATTTTCAACAATATGTATATGTTTAAAGATGTTAAAACATATTTTAAAAAAGTATCTTAAATAATACGTTAATTTAATGATAACAGTGTATTGCTAAATGATATCCCTTTTTGATAACACATTTGTACACACCTCAAATTAGATAAACTTATCTGAGTATAATGGAACTACTTTTAATGAAACGGTAACAAACATTCAAATGTATTACATTAAACAAATATACATGTAGAATGTTATTGTAAATACTGTATATGACAATGTACAATGTATATAACATATATGTGTCGTGTTCTGAGAAAACTGGGCATAATGCTTGTGCGTAAATTGTCATCCCAGATTAGCCTGTGCAGTCCACACTGGCTAATCAGGGACGGCAATTTCCGCTTTTATGAAATTTTTCGTTTAAATGATGTCTCTTCTTAGCGAAAATCCAGTTTAGGTGGAAAGTGTCGTCCCGGATTAGCCTGTGCGGAATGCACAGGCTAATCTGGGATGACACTTTACGCACAAGCATTATGCCCAGTTTCTCAGAACACGACAAATATTAGAAATTGCAGATATGTATTCAGCGCCTGTTTACGATAAATAAACATTCACAGCAGCCAAAAGATGATGTATTGGAGTACTTACCGTTGCGCTGAATGATCTGTCACCTGCGATCGGTTTTTACATTTACTAAGGGCTTACATCCTGTCAAATCCTTTTCAAAGTACTATTTAACTAAGAAATCTATAACCGTTTGTTCCTCGTGAAACATTTGAAATGGTACTTTTTATACACGTACAGCGTTTTAAACTGTGTGAATGACGTTTCCATTGATCATCTGTTCAAATAGAAACATTCCGATTCAGGGGAAACTCACCAAAGATCCTAACAAAGACATTTAACTTCTTACGAGAAATAAAATATCTTTCCGTAAACAAAAGGAAGGTAACAAAATGTATATCAGGCCCTGTTCATCATCAATAACAAGGCGCCTTCAATGATAAGAACCATTTTACCACAGTTGCAAAATTAATGATCATGTTAACGAAAAATGCGCTTTTTGTATGGAACAAATTACTTTAACTTTATAAATGTACAAAGAAGTGATGTGTTTGAACGCGTTTCAGTGTATATAGTTAAGTATAGGTTTATTATGGTTAAACGATTTATTTTACAGCTCAATTCCATATGAAAAAAGGTTGCTTATGTGCGGTTTGAGGAGGTGTGATTCAACAATTGATGAAAGGCAAACCATGCTATTTTGAAAAAGCAATTTCCGTGATAAACGAAGGGTTGGTCGGAGTAATTTCGACATTCTAGTATTCTAATCTTTCTTGAGTTTTGTTTGATCAATTTTCAAAATCGTTGTGTTAAATTAATTTGCTTATAAATGCTTTTCCGAATGTTGTTTATTAAACCGACTGTCCCTGAACTCAACATTAAGCAAAGTTAAAGTTAATTAATTGGATAATGTTTAAATTGTATTTCCTTATACTCTTAAAAAGTCTTAAGTAATGTACTTTTACAATTGCAGCAGCTGCAACAGCGTGGCATTTAATATTCCGTAGTTACACTTTATATGCTAACACACATTATATACCGCTGTTTGATCACTTTTTTAATATTGTATATTTTGACTAATTTTAAAGAAAAATTAAGGTTATAGACTCCCAAAAGTCTATAATGTATGGGTAAACGTTGTGAATGATGTTCAAGTACTAGTACATCAAATGCTCATATGAAAATTATTCAAAACTCGTTCCATAGCGAACGGGTCAGACCAGTTTGTCTTGTTTGTGAAAGCCATTTTTTAATGTTTACAAAAAGCGCGAAATAGACTATTTTGAAACATTCCATTTATAACATTACTATATTTCAAAAAGAGACATTTCACGTAATGAAGACAATCAATGAACATGACCCTCATTGCACAACTTCATTAAATCCAGACATATTCTGAACAGAACGTAAGGTCTGGTAATCATCGTTGACATCTGCCTGTTAACCCTGTTCCCTTGAACCGTAGGACAATCCTGTGGGACCGTTGAACGCACCCATGAAATTATATTTGCAATATATAACGACTGTTAAAAGCTGTTCTGCCGTTTTCAGATAAGGTTAGAAATTTTAAAACTAATGGACCGAATTGGCAACGGCATAGAAGTGTTTTCTACATGCACCGGTTATTTATTTTTACTATGATTTGTTATGTTTTAATGGTTGCGGAAAATTGAATCAGTACATTGTAAGCGCACTTTTGTGCAGAATTCCTCAAACTGCTATATTATTGAACAGACGAACTTCTTACAGTGTTACTGCGTTGAAGAATTGCAATTTACATTATAATGATTGTTCAGCATCTGTTACAATACAAATATCATTTATTAACGACACTCAATAAATTACATGATCAAATATATTACAGACAGGTGTGATTATTTAATTTCGTACGAGAAATGCGCAATTGAATTTTTCCAAACTGCAACACAATGACTGTCTTGCTAATAATAACACCAACAATAAAACACTAAATAATGCACCCACTTTTAAACGGTAACGTGTTTTGTTTCGTTACCACATTTAATGCATGGAGGGTAATTGAAATTGTAGTAAAGTACAAATTTTCACATCCAAATGTATATGAAGTGTTCAATGTTTGAAGTACGATCTCAGATTGTTTTAACCCAAAGGAATCTGTTTGAATATTATCCGTACATAACGATTATTTTAGTCTGCTAGTATTTTGAAAGTGTCTAAAGATTTTTTTTATTGTTCAAGAATGCTTAAACAGAATAAAATAAAATAATATAGGAATGATTTAATTGGTACATACACTACTTTACTTAATACAACAGTTTGGCAAAACAACCTTAAACAAATGGGCATCGTGTTCAAAAGTGACGTTTATAAATGATAAATGTTCCACAATAATTATAACACATGCTTTCTTTGGCTGCATTATTCTGAAACCAATCTGTAAAAATATGTCCATTATTAGTATCTGCGGTTCATTAGACTCCAGTCTCGGCAGATGCCGCGTAAGAAAAGTACGTAAAAGCGGATGCGGTTGTCAACGGTTAGTACTGAAGAAGAAAAGTTCCTATTGTTACACTTTTTTTTAATTGTCCCAACATCAAAAAATCCAAAACTTATAAACAATTTAATAATGTATGTTTTCCGTTTCCAGTATGAACTTAAGTTGTTAAAAAGTTAAAACATGGTAGTATGAAACAAATTAAATTAGGAGTTTGGTAAATTGTGTGACTACAACAAAAAGCCATTGTGTATTGCAGTCAATACGTATATTATTATTATCAATCACAATCATTATAGATAACATTTGGATAATTTCGCATTTTGTATCCATTAACTTTCCACATAGGTGACTTGTAGACAATATAAGGAAACCTAGGAAACAGTGTACATTCACATTCATTGAAATACACTAAAGTCTCATTCTTTGGACTCGGAATCTGTCTTCTTTCTCTCCTCCTTTGGCGAGTCCTTGTTCTTTCTCCTGAACAGCGGCGAGTTCATGATGCGATGCTTCAGCGACGGCGACCCCGTCCCGAGGTCCTTATGAAAGTCCTTGTGTTTGCATATGAACACGGACACGTGCGAGTGGTGCAGCACGTAGTCGCTGATGGAACCTAAAACGTGCGTCGTAACGTGCCCTTACCACGTGACCCGCAGATGATGAACAACGCCTTCTCCTCGTCTGCTAACGCCACTATCACCTCTCCTGGCCGGCCCGCAACGCTTTTCACTTTACCTCCAATCTATGAAGTCAAATATGCGGGATTAACCTAGATTTTCGCAAAAATCGCCGTTTTTGTGTTATTGTTATTCTTATTGTCGTTAGTGATTTATTGTTAATATTTTGGAGATATTCGTTTCCTTATTTCCTTATTTTCAACAATCTTGTTTGAATCAGTAGCTATGTGTATGTCAAAGGACGCAACGGTATTTCAGTCATTATAAAACTGCTACAGATAAACATATGCGGTTTCTTTGTGAATTTAAAAGTACACATAAGTGTACTACGCAATTGTTTTTACGGTATTGATCCAGAATCGATTATTCCTATTTGCAGTTAACATTCAATGTGTGTCACAAACAACCACTTTCAATGAAACACAATCATAACGTTCGTGTTTGCAAAATCTATCGAATATATACAAAAGGCTGGCTGTTCTATCTTACCCCACCGTCCTTTAGTTTCTGAGCGAGCCGTTCCAACAGCGCCCTCTCCTTCTCCTCCTCCTCCTTCATCATCAGTTTGATTGACTCTACATCGACAGTGCCACCTAGCGCTGAGAGAAGTAGGTAGGCGTGGCCAAGAAAGTATATCATAAGGAAAACCAGGTTAAATTATGGGGGTCAGACAATGTAAACGAAAATTGGTACTTTGTAAACATTTTTATAAGAAAAAAGTACGATCTCATGCGAAATAATAATGAAACCATGATGCATGAGGAAGGAATCTATAGTCTAGTTATACTGTTAACAACTCCATGTTTGGCTGAAACATGTCCTTTCTAATACACAAACATAATATTAGATTATTTCAGAACAGATAACGAGGGTATTTAGTTAGTTACTTCAATAAAATCTCTGTTACCTTACTAATTCTATATCAACACAAATTGCAATGTAGATTGTGCAACTACATTTATTAGTGTTAATTAGTTTAAAAACAAAATTCTTGAAATACTGCTGCATGTGTGCTTTCTATCAGTATAAACTACTATGCTGTCAAAGCAAACCTTTTTGCTTCATTCGAATGAAAATACAAATTTCTTTGGCATGCTCATCGAGTATTTAGTACAGCAAAAAACAAGCATGATACATGTTATTAAGTAAATAAAAGCATAATCTGCAGCCAACAATATAAACTCTATCCAATAACTCCATCCCGGATAACGACTCGCTGTTAACACAGATAGTAATTAAAAGATTGTCACATTATTGGTTTGATAATATAATACAAAATATTTATCCGCATGTATTTATTTTATATATTAAATCATACGATAATAAGTTCAAGTAATATTATTTTTCTAATAAATAAATTGAAATAAAATATAAAACACATCAATCTCCTCAAACTCTGGCTACATGGGCATGTGAAAAAACAACAAACAAAATGAGAATGTGAATGGTAATGCACACAGTATCTGACAGGGACAACCTTGACGGGGGCCAACATTTGGTTGTGAGTACATTTCAAAATTATTGTTGTTATCCATTTTATTACAATTATTTTCTGTCAAACAACACCACAACTAATGTGCGACCATGTTCCACAACTTCCGGTACTTACGTCCGACCATGAAAGCGTGTCTTTCAGGCACGTGTAACATCACTACGTAGTGGATCGGTTTGTGAATATGCTCCATGTACCATGAAGAAAGATGGAAAACATGATTTATCAAAATATGTTTTAAAAGGCTCCCACACATTGGTAAATTCCAAGTACAAACATAACATACAGACGGTGTGTACTTTTTCGTTTAGTTGTCATTATGTTGTGTTCTAACTATCAATATAAAGAAGTGATAGAGTAAATAAAAATGCCAAAACAATACAAGTTTGAAGATTGCATGCAAAATGTTGTTTCTGTTTTTCTGGCCCAATATTGTTAATATTCAACCTCACATACATTTCTGTTTCCATATGCAAACTGTCATTGACTGGTAAAGGACGGCTTTAATTAAAATGTTCTCGTCTGACCTCGCTTACATATTGAAGTACTCTTTCATAAAATTAGAATAAGGAAAGATTTTGCCTTAAACATAAGTCACATTCGTTTATATATTTAATTTTATATTGTTTCAAACACAAGGCAATAGCTTTGTTTTATCTCGATCTAGCTGATAAAAAATTGACTTCTCTCATAGCATTATTGTTACGAACACATTGTGCAAGATTGATAAAAATGAATGAGGCTTTCTAGTTCTTATTATCTTTATCAAGGCTTCATTAAAGAAGTGCATCTAATCTTATCATGATCCTCTTGAAATCACACGGGTTCAACTCAATACCATATTTATGGTGTAATATCAAAGTGCATTACAAATAACTACGCGAGTATCAAAGATCCACTGAGACCAAAAGTCATCAATTCCGTTGTCATCAAATACAGTGAAAATATATGAGAATTACATATCGACGGATGCAAGAAGGTAGCCGAGACGGAATTAAGACCTTTGAAACTTGGACATAATATCTTATTTAAACAATAAAACAAATCGAAATAATTATCAAATTTAATGGTTTGTACTTCAATTAAATACCAGAGTAATGCATCTCATTCCAGAATTTATCTAAAAATGCGTTAAGTCGAGTGCAACCAGTTGCAACCGAAAATCATGTCAAATGTAATAAATGAGTTCTAACTAATTATGTTATAATGTACCATTATCAGCTCTGAATAGTCTCCGCTTGTTTTAATCGTAAATCTAGTTATTTATTGTTGGCTGGTTGATTAATTATTTTATGTTGAAATAGAAATCTACATGGACCTTAGTTGTCTTAAATTTCCCTACAATATTTTCGGGGATAAAATTGAAGACATAATTACATATTGTTATGCTAGCATTTCGAGAATTATTACCAACGCTAATACCCCCCATTAACGTGTCCTCTGTAGAAATAACAGGTAACCGTCAATATGTTATTGGTTGTCTGGTGTATTCTTTGTTTAGCAAATCACTTAAGTCTGTTTCTGTAACCATCTAGTTTTTAAAGTTAATGTACATTTTCTACTGACACTGACCAGTTGACAGACATATATAGTACGTGATGTTCGCTTTCTATTTCTGTATGCAACATTCTTCTCGTGTTTGCCTCCCAATATATGGTATGAGTCTTTTGTAAGGTATATTAAAAGGGCTACCACACTCGTGCGATGAGATAATAGAGCTATTTAAAATGGCGAACAATGATAATTCATGTCAGTTTTCAAGTTTTATAATGGTCAGTGTTTATTGCCATAGTAATTGGTAACGCTTGCATAATACTAGTACTACAAACAAAACACCATTGTGATTAAATAAAGCTTGAACCATATAAGCAGATCATGCATTGAAGGGATTTTTCAATTTTGAAACCAAACGTAAATGAAAGTTACCAGATTCATTATACACAAAACCGATGATAAAGCTTCTTTAGACGTCATCAATTCACAAATATCACTACACATGATAAATAATTACTTCTTTCTTCCCTGAGCCTTAATCAATTAATGTCAGATGTCGGAACATTACATGACAGTACCGTTATCGAGATGACACCGATATAACGCTAGGGACACGAACGAAAAGCGGCTGGTAATCAAGACTTGTTTTCCTTGGTTACAAATAGATTTAAAACGGAGGTGAGATATCTTATAATTATGCCAGTGAAGACTTTGATTGACTATCGTTCAGCTGTTAGGAAATCCGAATAAATATGAATTGGTCATGCATGTGTACAAAGACGAATAGTTCATGACGTTAACACGCGTTTGTTTCCAATTATTTGTATACGTAAAATGAATGTCCAATGTCCACTGGTCAATGCAACCTTTAAAAAGGTTCTCGTGCCCATACATGGTTTTACCAATCGGATTGTTTTCTCCTTTTCAATAGTAACAATGACATCCGTGAATTGTTATAGTAAAATTTATAAAGCAGTAACAACATTGACTGTACAGGTTAACCAATTTATATCAGCATATGCTGATATACAGAACCTGAGACACACGCGAGCCAGACAGACGGATGGATGAACGAACAGACAGACAGACAGAATAATTTATTTACATCTCATGTTGTACATAAAACAAATAGTAAGAAAATACAAACAAGAAATATGTACAAAACCGCTCAGAATACAAGACGAAAGAAGAACATTCTAAGATACCTAAAATAAGAATCGTATATGAATGTATAAATACGATGTATAAAATATGCAATATTTACGATATTCAGTGAAAACCTAAAAACTCTATACAATATTTAAAATATGTAATATATACGGTATTCAGTGAAAACATAAATAATCTTAAAACATACATAAAACTAAAAGCATTTAGAGATAATATATACAACGAAGTATAAATTATCAGCACTCATAGTTTAGATACTACTTCATGCGTAATTTACTATGTAAACAAATTTAAGTTATCATATTTGCATATGTTTTTGCCGCTTACTTTAAATATAATGCCAGACAAATTAACCAAATTCGTTCAATTTTCAGTTCACAATGATAAGGTCGTGTTTTTATGGAAAGAAGGGCAATACCTGAAAAATATGTTTGATAAATGACTCTATGAAAATAGAAAAGTGAACCGAAGTAAACTGAAGTAGGTCATACATCGGTATAAAGCGTTGAACGCAACTTATTCGTGTGTGCAATTTAATTGCATATTTATTCAACTAAACGAGATTTGTTCATACATGAGAAAGATTTTACTTTTGCTAATGTACTGAATTATTCTCAAGGCGTGTTTCCGTTTTAAGTGCAACTACACAAATAATTGTAAATCATGAGCGGTGTCTTGCGGAGATGGGCCTTAGAACAAATCCGAACGGTGTACCTCCAGATATGCCCGTGTATCTGCATCATATTATACGCTAATGAAAGCACGAAGCATCGTGTGAATTTATAGCGAATATGGTAGCTCCTGACCAGACTGCGCGAATGCGATGGAAGTCTGGAGCTACGCTGGACACATATTATCCAATGCACGTTTTCACATGAAGTGACTCATTTCCTGTCTGTCGGTATCATCGAAGATAACAACTATGGACAACAGCATGCCATCGTCACGACAAAGAACATACTGACATCAGCGTCAAATGCACACATATTTTAAGACATAGTAAAAACTGATGTACCACCTTTTTCCCCCTAAAGAAAATATTCAAAAATGTATATATCCATTTTTAAATCAAATAAAAATATAAATGCCACACACACTGTATACATTCCATATAGGTCGAACAGAACAAATCAGCTTACCAGTAAGAACAATTGAAAACCTACACGTTTCTGAAAACTTTAACACAGAAAGTAATCATACTTGATAGATTCAAGGCTTGATTAAAAATGTTCATTATTGTATAATGTACTGTCGTACAGCGTAAGCAAACATTATATTAAGTTAAATGAACAAACTCATAAACGTATGTTTGCAGTCTCCGTTTATAAAACACATTTACGTGTACACAAATCAAGTTACATGCAAACACATGTTATAAATATTAATATGCAATAAATAGTTTATATTTAATATTTAATTATTCTCATAAAAATTAATGTTAAAACTATACAAAAAAAGCGATGGATTTTATTTATTCATACATTGGAATGCATAGTCTGAGTTTTCACTTCCGACCATTGCAAGGAGCACCGCATGTTTCTCGTGCCTCTCTCCCTCCGTGTGGTGGTCCCTAGACATGTCTGCCACTCCTAAGTCGGTATCCGACCCCTTGGTAAATATAGTTCGAATCAGATCCCCTTAAAAAACTTCCCTTTTGATTTTTTCCGTTCACTTTAGACCTTCTCTAACCCGAGCAAAATATAAACCTTTTACTCTTCGAAACTCTGGATTACTCCTCCTGTTCTAGTTTAATTATCGCTACTCCTATTTTATCCAGTGTGTGTGTCGTAATTACGCCTGTATTGTTTACCTCTTAAAACTTTCAAGTTTAAAGTACAAGTGTTTGCTAACAGATATGTGACAGCACGTCACTTTTTACTCCGTGCGAGGTCAAACCTTGTTGAAGGTAGACTGCCAGATTACAAAGCAACAGGTTAAATGATCACCGATACCGCTTTCCTCACCACGGCCGTTCCCATGCACACTTGTTCGCTCACTTGAACTGTTTTACTTTTCAGCATCAAGGCCTTAAAAGTTGTTTGTTTCCGCGAACCCGATCCTACTTTTTGTGCTTAACATAAACTTTTGTTTTGGTGTTCAAGGTAGAGTTTGCAATTTGTTTGCTGAATTCGATCAGATTCACCGAATTAACATTTTATTAACGAAGATTGATTAAAGAAATCATAATTAATACATTATTGCAAAATCTTTGACATCGCACTACGTTTTTAAAGTGGGAAATAACAATTGTTTTTGTTAAAAAAAAATACCAATAAAAAAGTTTGACCGGCCTACCAAACTTATATTTGTGCCGATGTAAGTAGAAACCAGGACATTTTTTGGCCTAAGCATCAACAAAACGTATCTTGAGTCGTGCAGACGGTTTGACCTTTCAATTACATATAATCAACAGCATAATGATTTTTACGTCAATTGTATTGGTTTTATTCTCTATTCCCAAAATATTCAACAAACAAACCAAGTCACATCGCAAATTAACAACATGAAGTGATTGTTTGGTTTGGTGTTTCTCTACGTCAACTCAGATTGATCCGTTGTATTAGAATCTGATCTTCACAGAAAATACTATTATATTTTATATAATATAAATGCTTAGTGTTGGTGAATCGGAAGTTAACACAACCATGCACCTGGTATTTCTTAATTATTTTGAGATAATTATTAGTTATATACAACAGACTAACCGTAAAAAGCTGGCACATTTAAAATCCTTTCAAACTCGCACACTGAATAAAACGTTATTATTTACATAAAGCTATCATTGGTGAATAAAACGGATTAACGATTTGTAACCGCATATTTTTATTTTGTTGAACAGTTGTGGAGATCCGGATAACTTGTGTGGTATTAAAATTAAAATTAAACTATTTAAGTAAGTTTGTGGAAACCACTTGCCTATAGTTTATATGGATTAAACGTATAAGAAAACAATTCAATACAGTTCTCCTATAGGCCAAGTTATGTGTAAGTTGTATAACAATGTACAGGTGGTTCATATACACGACTGCTTTATCATCTATTTATCTACGTTTAATGCATGATCAGTAATGTTACAACAACGAAATTAAATAATCGTGATTGTCAGTTTATGACACAGACTGCTATGTTCACTCAACTTGAAGAAAACGTACATGCATGTTTACTAATTGGTGCATTATAGTGTATATATTTACTACAATAGTTACATGTTTAAAGATGTTAAAACATACTTTAAAAGTACCTTAAATAACCGATTAATTTTATGATATAAGCGTATTGCGGAAAGTAATCCATTTTTGACACCACATTTTTAACAACTGAAATTAGATCAAATTATCTGATAATAATGTAAATACTTTGAATGAAACGGCTAAACATTTTCAAATGTATTAAATTGAGAAAATATTGTCATTGAAGACTGTTCTTGTAATAAATGTATTTCAATGCATTATATATTACGATTAGAAATTGCAGTTATGTTTTCAGCGTCTGTTTGCGATACATCAATTTAAAGATCTGCCGAAAACTGATGTATTGGAGTACTTACCGTTTGCGCTGAATGAGCTGTAATCCGCGATTTGTTATTACATTTACTTAGAGTTTTCTTCCTGACAGATCTTTTTCAAAATACTATTTAACCAAGAAATATATAATCTATAACTGTTTGATCATCGTGAAACATTTTTAATGGTAATTGTTATATATTAATAGAGTTTTTACCTGTGTGGATGGCGTTTCCATTGATCATCTGTTCAAATGGAAACATTCCGATTCCTGGGAAAACTCTCAAAAGGTGCTAACAAAGACATTAAACTCCTTACGATAGATATATATGTATTTCTTTCTTTCCATATCTTTCCAGCAACAAAAGAAGAGTAGCAAAATGTAGAGCAGGCCCTGTTCATCACCAATAACTAGGCGCCTTCAATGATAATAACCATTTTACCACAGCTGCAAAATTAATGATCATGTGAACAACAACGCGCTGTTTGTATGGGGCAGAATACTTTCTCTTTTGGAATGTACAAAGAAGTGATGTGTTGCAATTCGTTTTAGTGTATAGAGTTTACTATAGTTTTATTATGGTTAAGTGATTTATGTTACAGCTGAATTCTATGTGGGAGTTAAGGAGGTATGATTCAACAATTGATGAAAGGCAACCCGTTTTATTTCAAAAAGCAATTTCCATGATAAACGAAGGGTTGGTCTGTCTCAAATTCGACATACTAGTATTTCTATTTGTGTTACATCAAAGTTCCGCGCGTTGCGTTTAATTAATTATGCTAATAAATGCTTTTACCAATGTTGTATTACACCGGCTCTCCCAAAACTCAACACTTAGCAAAGTAATATTTAAATAAGTGGATGGTGTTTAAATTGTATTTCCCAGTGCACTAAAGTAATGCACTTCTAAAAGTGCCAACAACTAGAATGTTGACGCAGCATGCCGTTATGACCGGGGCATAGACAGGATTGATTTTATACCCCCTTTTTACTTATATAAAGTAAGTTAGTTTTAGTTTTATTTTGGCACTGATACTGTCACTGATTTTTTAATATTATTCATTTATAAGAATGTTGATGAAACAATATGGGCATAGACGTCAAAAGTCTTATAAACGATTTTAAACAGAATATCGCATGCAATCTTTCAGTCAATACTGACAGAAAAGTTACAGAGACTTAGCTACTTTGTTTCTACGCTGTTGTATTTAATCACAGCGCAAACTCTCAGTGAGTTGAGATTAAACATAAATAAGCTACAGATATATGGTATGTTATCATTCCTTAATGTCTGGGTAAACGTTAAGAATGATGTTCCTGTATTTCAATGCTGCTACGAAAAATATGTACAACTCGTGATAAATCGAACGGGTCAGACCAAAATGTATTGTTTGTTAAAGTCGTTGATTGCTGATTTCAAAAAGGCTATGCTGTTTAACATGTTGATGGACGAAATCAATTATTTTGTGTCAAATCATAAATAACACAAATACTATTTAAAAAAAAAGAGATTTCGCGTCAAAAAGACTATCCATAAAAATAACACTCAGTTTATAACTTCATTTAATCCATGCATAATTTACAAAGAACGTGAGGTGTGGTAAACATCCCTGATATCCGCCTATTTACCATATACTTTTTTTTAATGGATTGAGCTTAGAATGCTCCTTAAGCAAATGTATGGTAAGTGTTGTCCTTTCGTGCAAAATGTTGACTTTTTGCTTACCTTAGTTGAAAAGTTTACATTAAATAATAAAAGGATCTGAATAAGTATAATGTGACCAGTACGTGCTGCGCATGTCACAATGGTAAAGATTGGTTGGGTTGTGTGTACAGTCACGTAGTTTGTTGTGTAAAAGAAGGGAAACATGTTCAGATATATATATTAAAGTGGCATGACCAAATTTAACCGTATCCGTTTTAGTCCAGTCAATCTACACTTTGACCTCAGACTAATTGCAACATAATTTCTGAGTGCGTATGTTGATTAAAGCATTATATTAATCATATAAAAAGTCTAGAAAAAGCCATGTGGGGGAAAGTTGTAAAATTTATGATTTTAATTTAATAATTTTAAAAGATATTTTGTGAACCGTCTCGACTACCGTAGATCTACATACACATATCATCGTCTGCATTTGATCGATACGCCGTGGGTTTCGATAATTTCTCAAAAGCCGGAAAATTGAATATAATGGACTAATTCGAAAGAGAAAGGTAAGTCAATCAATATATTTTATTAAATAATTTATATTTTAGCGCATAAAGGTTTTAACGGTGCAGAATGTCCGTAAATAAAAAATGTAACGTGTTTTCGTGTTTTTACACTAATGACAATCTAAAAAAAATAAAAAAAATGTTTCGTTTCAAAACAGAAGCTTCAATCATTCCTTTTATGTTATGTGTCATATTTCTTCTTCACGTGTCATTATATTATGCTTTTGATTGATAAAGCTATTTTCCTCTATTGAAAAATCGATTTATAGCGGTGGCGAGAAAAAAAACTATGGAAGCCTATTCATGCCATTTAATCTTTTGTTATTTAACTTTCTTTAGAACAAAATTGACAAAACTGGCTCTAAATTATTATAATTAAAAGTTTGAGGGTAATTGTTTTATATGTATACACGTTTTTGTCTCATTTCAGAATGTCCAGTAACAAAGGAACTGTGCAAAATTTGCAACATCTGTATAGACGATGCAAAAAAGCAGCAAAGTTTACATAGAAATGGTGCAGTTTGATAAACGGAGCAAGAAAAGAACAAAGTAATACCATATTTGACAGACCCGGTCAGTTCGTTCATGTGGAATGTAGAAAATAGTATTGTAATCAAAATATAATTTCCCAGTATGAATAACAGAAGAACCAACAATCTCAATGTAGGGCATCAAGATCCAAACTTGATTCATTTATTTTTTTAAAGAACGCTGCTTGTTTTGTTTAGCCGGCAAAATGTATTTTAAAAAAAAGCGGTCATGCTGTATTGGCTGTTCGGACTCTGGACTTTCAGAGAACATTTCAAGACATCTTTGAAACAAACAAAGATGATTGGGCTGCTGCCTTTCGTTCACGTTTGGAAATTGTATCCGACTTGCCAGCAGCAGCTGCAGATGCCGTGTAACGTCAAATGTGCAATATCAATTTCAGAACCAATAAGGCGATTCCTGTCTTCTTCCAACAAGAACACCTGAAAAAAATGAAGACATCCTCACGAAGACCAAGAGACGCTGATGCAGGAGACGCATGAAAACAGTTGACCCTTTGAATGGAAATGGGGATAAACAAATTATGATTTATGACTTTGTAGACAAAATGAAGAAAATGTGTGGTGATAAAGCTTATAGAGCTCAATACAATGAATATAGATTGGACGAATATTTTGAGGAATCTGCGATTATAACAGAGATAAATGGCAAACAAAACATCGAAAAATACTGAAGCATTTATACTTCATGATTTGTATTATGCAAAGAATTATGACGATCCTTATAAAGAAAAAAAATTAAACTTTTGAAAGCAGCGGCAAAGCTTATCAATAATGATTTAAAGACTGCTTATAGAGACAAAACTATTTTGTGTATCCAAATCCAGATGTGATTTAATCTGTTGGTATGAGTACACAGTTTATGCCACAAAGTATTGTGCAATTTTTACAAGATTTATTTAGCGCAAAGGATTGTTATATAAAAGTATGTTCAATAGGACAAGCTATCATGCAGGCAGCCCGTCAAAGGTCGGTTCTTTGCTCTTTGCATTTAGGATAAGCTGTTCAGTTGCGCTATCACTATGCCTCAACGTATCTACTGGTAATTGATATTTTGAATAGTGTGTGCATCTGTTTTTCTTACTCAGAAGTTTGAAGCAAGTGCTGCAAATGTAAATAACACAGATATAAACAGTTTCCTAACGGACATGTTCATACAGTATGTAGCAGACAATGTATATCATAGTCTTAGACCACTTGATGGTCATAATACCTTTCATGGCAGCATGCGCTACACTGGGGAAACTTTGGTTATATAAACCTATCAAACGGATCGCAGTCTCAGCTGAGGAACCTATTGCTGCCGGAAAATTGATGTTTATTTTTACAGACAGCCAGAAGGTAAAAAATCACCTGTTACATTTGCAGATTTGACAACATTAAAGGTGACCGACACTGGTTCTAAGATTATGTTTCGTTCACAAATACGGGTACTTGGCCACTGTTAGTAGCAGGTTTAATGCAAATGGTGAGAAAGGGACATTTGCCTGAAAACTCTTCTGGTGTATTTTTACCAATTATAGACAAGGACCCAGGTGATGTGTTATGTATTTACACTACCTTATCCTTTGTCAGCAAGCATGCATGCGATTATGAACAACCTGCTATCGTTACATTTGATCAGCGATTGTATTGAAAAGCGGTCCAACTAATATGCAATGAAAACGACACAAGTCTCCTCAAAGGTATTTCTCGTGTGATTTGGTGGTTTTTATTGTATTATGAATGACCTTGGTTGTATCGGTCGGCTTATGTCAGACTCAGATTGAAATTAGTTAATGGAGACAGTATACTGCTTGTAGTGAATCACGAGACGAACTTGTTGATGGTACGAGAAGCTTGTTTCTGGTCAAACTGACTTTAATTCGTCTACAGCAATAGGTTTTTGGATGAAATGTACACATCCTTCCAAAAAGATAAACCAGCAGTTTCAAAAAATCCAACAGCTGCACGTTGGCTACAATATTTTGAAATGGTAAACCTTGTAAGAACAAACATTTAGCACAGCAGATGTAGGAGTGGATTCGTAAGGAATCAATACTTGACCCAGAATATTTGGGTTGGGCAAAAGTACAGGACAATCTCTTACCTATAAAGACCGATATCCAGGTTGCTACTGAAAACTTTTCAACATAATCAGCTGTGAATGTAAGCAGAATTGTGACTCGAAAAGGTGCACATGTATGAAAACTGGACTCGAATGCTCCACTGCTTGTGGTGAATGTAAGGTTACAAGTTGTTCGAACAGAACACAATTCATAAACTCGGATTCGAAATAGTTTTTGTTGAAAGACATGTATACTAGATAACTAAACTACATAACTAAAGCATTCGCACTTTTGTTTAAACTCAGGATCAGTTTTGAAGTAAACATGCCAAACAATTGGGTCATTTTCATGAATGACCCGAAAGGCATATACAATTTTTCCGACGACTAATAGATTGGATCTATAGTGTTCAAAGTCTTATTTATACGGTTGATCAGATACTTTTGTTTACGCCTTTGTGCTGTGTTCTTGTCAATAATGTATTATGTGCATGTTGCAATGTGTTCTTGTAGATATATTATTTGTGGTCATTTAATATTTAGAGTTGTACACCATAAAATAGTATGATACCTTTCAAACGGATGATACATCCAGGAATGTAACAATATTCCAAGTTTGACTGCATGAACTGCACTGACTTGTTAATTAAACAGACTGAGGTTTTATTTTGGGTAATTGGGTATCTCATTTCTATACATCTCCAAATGAGGTAAATTTGAAAACTTACGATCTTAAATTACAAAGTCTTATGTTTTTATTACATTTTTTACAAATATTTTTTGTCACTGGATTTACCTTATACCCTGAAAACAATAATGACTTAAATCAGACAATCAAGGTTTTGTTATAAAATGAGAAATTACCTATAATAGGTCAATAATCCTTTTGTAACAATGTTTTCGGGTGCTATATGGACAATAGACTTAAAGGTCATGCCCACAAAAGGCAGATATTTGTTTTTTAAATTAAATAAATCGTTTGCCAAAATTTGCAGCAGGTAATAATGAGTTTAAGCAATTATTTAATATATATTTATATAAGCAGAATATAGTAAAAGCATACGATTACTTGTCCACACCATAGAGATTCATTTGGATAAATAAAATTTATTTAGAAAAAAAAACACATTTCTGTTTACGTTCAATGAGCATTGTCTAATTTGTAGATACTGAAATACCCCACCCACTTTTTAACTATTGTTTGGTCAATAACTTATAAATTGACAATTTTAAGTTTTAAGTAAATAAACATAAAAATGCATAATTATTGTTTAGTCTAATAAATTCATAACAAAGGACACCTACAATTGCAGATTTGAAAAAAAAACAGATCATTCTCAATCATCAACTATGTGATTGAGTAATTTTGTTTTGTAATTTTCTCCCGTACAGACACTAAATCCAACTCTTTTTTTTAGTTTTCCCCTTATTAGATTCTTCTAGACTTTTGATATGTTTAAGAGTGAGGGATTGAAGTATCAACATCAGTCATCATACTTTCTGTTGCAATTTGTTTGAGGTAAAGCCTATTTTTGAGCTAGATTGACTGGACTATTTGAGATTATTTAAAAGGGTTAATATGTAGCAACATGACAAAAGGGAGTTATTAAAATAGGAATTTGGTCAATTGTGTCACTACAAAATCAATATTTTATTGCAATCAATACGTTTATTCTTAGTAACATAATAATTATGGATTATATTTGATAATTTCGCATTTTGTTTTGATAAACTTTCCACATGAGTGACTTGTAAACAATGTAAGGAAACTAAGAAAATATTGTACATTCACATTCATTAAAAATCATTCAAATGCATCAATGTCTCCATGTCATTCCTTGGACTCGGAATCTGTCCTCTTTCTCTCCTCTTTTGGCGAGTCCTTGTTCTTTCTCCTGAACAGCGGTGAGTTCATGATGCGATGCTTCAGCGACGGCGACCCCGTCCCGAGGTCCTTGTGAAAGTTCTTGTGTTTGCATATGAACACGGGCACGTGCGAGTGGTGCAGCACGTAGTCGCTGATGGAACCTAAAAACGTGCGTCGCAACGTGCCCTTACCACGTGACCCGCAGATGACGAACATCGCCTTCTCCTCATCTGCTACCGCCACTATCACCTCTCCTGGCGGGCCCGCAACGCTTTTCACTTTACCTCCAATCTATGAAGCAAAATATGCGGAGTTAACCTCGATATTCGCAGAAGCGCGGTTATTGTGTTATTATTATTTTTATTGTCGTTGTTGTGGTATTGTTATTCTTTTTGGATTATTACCTTCAACAGTATTGTTGTAAGAAGTAGCTATGTGCATGTCAAAGAAGACATCGTTATTTCAGTCATTATAAAACTGCTACAGATTTACATGTGCCTTTACTGTCTGAATTTAGTAGAACAAATTTGTTTTACTGCGCATTTGCTTTTATTTTATTGATCAACAATCGAGTATTCATATTTGCTTTTAACATTCAATGTGTGTCACAGAAAACCACTTTCAATTGAAACAGAATCATGACGTTCGGGTAAGCACGTACGGGTTTGTAAAAGCTACCGAATATAGACATAAAGCTGGCTGTTCCATCTTACCCCACCGTCCTTTAGTTTCTGAGCGAGCCGTTCTAACAGCGATCTCTCCTTCTCCTCCTCCTCCTTCATCATCAGTGTGATCGACTCAACGTCCGCAGTGCCGCCTAGCGCTGAAAGCAGAAGGTAGTGTGGCAAAGAATGTACATCATAAGCAAGTTAATTAAGTGTTTTAACTAGTATTCGTCTATTTTGAAGCCGTTTAAGGGATAATTAATGTAAATTTGACAATAACCAGGTTGAATAATTTGTGTTAGAAACTGTAAAAGAAACTGGTATATCGTTTTGTTTATGGGACATGCAATAAAATATTGATATACGAATTTATAATAAAACCCATGCATGAGACATAAAGCTATACATACATTTAGTATTAATTGTTAAAAGGCCATGCGTGCTTACATAGGTGAAACACATTGGTTTCCTAAAATAATCTTGAAATACAGCTACACTGGTGGTTTCTATCTGTATTAATCACTCGTGTCGTCTAAGTAACCTTTTTGTGTGAAATTCGAATGCAAATAATAACCTTTTTGGCAATGCGCACCCAGTATTTTAGTATAACAAAACGCAAGCATGATAAA
Organism: Dreissena rostriformis; assembly: GCA_007657795.1. Taxonomy (NCBI): domain Eukaryota; kingdom Metazoa; phylum Mollusca; class Bivalvia; order Myida; family Dreissenidae; genus Dreissena; species Dreissena rostriformis. Next base: position 717,436 of record VMBQ01003096.1, read on the forward strand.
TGTTATAAAGTTAACAAAAGTATCATTTACAGCCCACAATATGAACTCTTCCCTGTAACTCCATCCCGGATAACCGACACGTTCTTAACACAGATAATAAGAAAGATCGTCACATTATTATTGGTATTATATAATTAACATTTATCTGAGGTTATTTATAGTGTATATTAAATCAAACGATAATTCATGCAAATTATTTTATATTTCTAATAAATAAATTGATAGATAGATTTGTTATCAATTGTTGTTAAACTATATGATAACTTGCATTAAAACATGAAACTTCGCCTGCATGAGGAAGTGAAAAAACAACAGATTGAAATGTTGGAATATGAATAGTAATGAACAGAGTATCTGACAGGGACAACCTTAAAGGAGGGCAACTATCGGCAATGCGTACATTTGAGTGTTTTTGTAATTATTCATTTTAATACCATTATTCGCTCTCAAAAAACACCATAACAAATGTGCAGCCTTGTCCTAAAACTTCCGGTACTTACGTCCGACCATGAAAGCGTGTCTTTCAGGCACGTGTAACATCACCACGTAGTGGCTTGGTTTGTGGAGGTGCTCCATGTACCCTAAAGAAAAATGGAAACATGAATTATCAAAATATGTTTACAAATGCTCCCACACATTGGTAAATACATATTAAAAGCATGACATACAGACGGTGTGGTGTGTGAGTATTCGTTTAGTTTTCATAATGTTGTGTTCTAACTATTAAAGTAACTAACAATGCAGAAACAATACAATTTTAAACATTGCATGCCCAATATTCTTTCTTTTCTTGCGCAATATTGTAAGTATTTAACCTGACATACATGTGTATTGCCATGGGCAAACTGTACTTGACTGGTAAAGGACAGCATAAATTATAAAGGATCTGATCGGAAAGATTCTACCTTAAACACACGTCACATCAATTTACATATTTCATTATAAATATTTATTTTTTTTCAAACAAAAGCCAATAGCTTTGTTTCATCTCGATCAAGCTGATGAAAATTTAACTTCACTTATAACATTACTGTGACGGACACATTGTGCACGATTGGTAAAAATGAATGAGGATTTATAGTTATCTTTATCACGGCTTCATTGAACAAGTGCATCTCGACTAATCGTGGTCATTTTGCAATCACATCTTGTTAAACTCGCTTTACATGATTGTAATACCAAAACACAATGCAAATGAAAAACGCCATTGTCACAGTTCCACTAAGACCAAAAGTCATCAATTATGGTGTCATTCAAAATACGCGAATAATCTGATATCTCGATGAGGCTAAAAGATCGACGAATGAAAGGAGATAGACGAGATGGAATTAAGGCCTTTGCAACTTGGAGATAATATTTTTTTTAATAACATGGTTATGCATCTCATTCCATACTTTATCTTAAATGTGTTATGTTCAGTGCATCAAGTTGCAAACGGAAACTATGACAAATTTAATCAAGTATCATCATCAACGCTCATACACCCATGACACTCAATGTGTCTTCTGTAGAAAAAAACACTTACCGTAACTATCGATCTGTTATTGGTTGCCTGGTGTATTATTTGTTTAGCACTTCACGGTTAGTATATGTCTTCTATTACCAGTCAATTTTGTTTTTAAAGTAAATTTGCATTTTCTACTGACACAAACCATTTGAGAGACATAATAAGCATGTGTTGTTGCCTATTGTTGATTTCTGTATACAACATTAGTTTATATGTTCTCGTGTTTGCCTTCAAATATATGTATATATACACTCATGCGATGCGAAATATAGCAATATAAAAGGGCAAATAAGTATTATTTATTTTATTCTTTAAGTTTTATAATGGTCAGTGTTTATTTCTTAGTAATTGGTTAAGTTTGCATGAAAACCCAAACCAAAACACAATTGCAATTTGATCTAGCTTTAACCATATAATAAGTTCATGCTATGATGGGATTTTTAAGTTTTAAAACCGAACGTGAATGATATTAACCAGATTCATTATACAGAACACAAGATCAGCGTACGTATGATTAAGCTTCTTAAGACATTCACGAATATCATTACAAATGATAAATCAATACGCCAGAATAAGACCGCTAACTAGGTTTTTCCCTGCGTCTAAATCAATTAATGTCAGATGTCGGAACATTACATGGCAGTCCATGTATCGAGATGACACCGACATAACGCACTGGACACGAACGGCAGACGGCTGAGAATCGAGGCGTGGGAACCCTGGTTACAAATTGATTAAAACAAAAGTGAGATATCTAATCATTCTCTCAGTGTAGACAGTTAGATTAACTATCGTTCATCTGATGATTAAATAACAAGAAATATGAATCGCGTATGCATTTGTATAAATAAAAAATAATTTTAGTTGTAAACACACGTGTGTAGCCAATTATTTGTATTAGTAAAACGTTGTCCTTTACATATAAGGTTTTACCAATCGGATTTTTTCTTCTAAATTATAACAATTAAATCATTGAATTGCTATAGTGCCATTGATAAGAGCAGTTATGACCTTGAACTTACGGGTTCATCAATTCATATCAGCGAGACAGACATACAGACAGACTGACTGACAAACGGACGGACGTACGGACAGACAGATAGACAGAATAGTTTATTTACAACTAATTTTTGCACATAAAATAAATTGTATGACAATTTAAAACACGGAATACACTTACAAAACAAGAACATTCTAAGATACCTAAAATTATAATTGTAGATGAATGTATACAATACGATCTATGAAATATGTAATATTTACGGTATTCAGTGAAAACCTAAATATTTTATACAATATTTAAAATATGCAATATTAACGGCATTCAGTGAAAACAAAAATAATCATAAAAATAATTTAAACTAAAAGCATTTAGATATAATATATACAATAAAATATGGATTATCACAATTTATATTTTATATACTACTTCATGCGAAAACTACTATGGAAACAAATATAAGTGATCATATATCTATATGTTAATGCCGCTTATATAATGACAGACTCTGGTCCTGGAGATCATGATGCGTTCATCTGACAGTAGAAACGTTACTTGTGTACGGTGTATTTATGGAAACAAGGATTTACAAACAAAGCTCTTTCTATTAAAACAGTTATTAGAATAAAGCTGACATGTAAGTAACGCATGAAATTATTTTCACAAATTTATTACAAATTAACCAATTTCGTTCATTTTGCAGTACACATTGATAAGGTAATGTTTCTATGCGAAGTAGGGCAATGCCAATGAACAATGTAAGATAAATGAATCTATATAAAAAATTAAAAATAGAACAGTAAACCGAAGTAGGTCATAAATCGGTATAGAGCGTTGAACGCAACTTATTCATGTGTGCAATTTAATTGCATATTTATTAAACCAAACGAGATTTGTTCATACATGAGTAAGATTATACTTTTGATGATGTACTTAATCATTCTTAAGGCGTGTTTCTGTTTTAAGTTGTACGGTTTATAAAATAAAAAATAATTTTAATATATGAGCCGCGTCTATCTTAGATGGGCCTTACGACTTATCCGAACAGTTTATCTCCAGATATGCCTCTGTATCTGCATACTAATATCCGTTGATGACACCACGAAACATCGCGTGCATTTATAGTGAAAATGATAGCCCCTGACCAGACTGCGCGAATGCGGTGGAAGTTTGGACCTACGCTGGCCACATATGATATAATACACGTTTTCGCACGCAGTGACTCATTTCATGTCCGTCGGCTTGTCAGCGAAGGTAACCCATATGAACAACAGCATGACATCGTCACGACAAGGAATATATTGAAATCTGCTTCTAATGCAAACATAATTAAATACATAACAAAAACAGATGTACTACCTTTTCGCCCCTAAAGAAAATATTCCAAAGTGTATTTATTCATTTTTAAATCCAAGAAAAATATAAATGCCACACACACTTTATACATTCAATATAGGTCGAACAGATTTTTCAAAGTCAGCTTATTAGTAAGAACAATTAAAAACCTACAATTTGCTGAAAATCTCAACAAAGAAGGTAACCAAACAATTGCTAGATTTAAGGTTTTTTAAGTGTTCATTACACTAGAAGTTACTGTCGTACAGCCTAAGCAAATATTATATCAAGTGTAAGGAAAAAACGCATCAACGTCTGTTTTTAACCTCCGTATATCATACACAATTACATGTACACAAATCAAGTTACACGCAAACAGATATTATAAATATTAATATGAAATAAATAATAAAATTGATATTTAATAATTAATTATAATCATAATCATACAATAAATGTTTATACTATAGAAAAAAAAGTGGTGATGTTTATTTATACGTACATTGGAAGGCATAGTCCGCGTTTTCACTTCCGTCCATTGCAAGGAGTACCGCATGTTTCTCGTGCCTCTCCCCCTCCGTGTGGTGGACCGTAGACATGTCTTTCACTCCCCAGTCGGTATCCGACCCCTTGGTATATATAGCTCGAATCCGATCCCCTTCAGAAAACTAACCTCCTGATTCTGTTCACTTCTGACCGGCTCTTACCCAAGAAAATATAAACTTTTGTCTCTTCGGTACTTTGGATTGCTCCGCCTGTTTTAGTTGTATTATCACTTTTCCTATGTCATACGGTGTCTGTGTCGTAAACACGTATGTATTGTTTACAACTTAAAACTTTCGAGCTCAAAGTACAAGTGCTTGCTATCAGATATGTGACAACACATCAGCAAGTCACTCTTTACTCCGTGCAGGGCCAAAGGCTGTTAAAGGTAGACTGCCAGATAACAAAGCAACACGTTAAATTATTACCAATACTGCTTTCTTTCAAACACGGCCGTTCTCAAGCAAACTCGCCCGCTCATTCGAACTGTTTAACTTTAAAGCAATAAGGCCTAACAAGTTGTTTGTTTCCACGAACCCGATCCTAATTTGTGTGCTAACCATACAGTTTTGTTTTTTTTTCCAGGTAGAGTTTGTAATTATTTTGCTGAATTCGCTCATATTCACTCAATTTACATTAAATAAACATGGCTAAATTAAAGAAAAAAAATTTTATTCATAATTGCAAAACGTTTGACATTACACTACCCTTTTAAAGTGGGAAATAACATTTGTATTGTTAAAAAGAAATACCAATAAAAAAAGTTGTACCGGCCTACCTACCCTAATTTTTTAAAGTAGAAACAAGAAACTTTTGTTTTTGCCTACACACTATAACTTTTTATTTGGCCTATGCATAAACAGAATGGCTATTGAGTCGTTCAGACGGTTTTACGTGTCAATTAGGTATACGCAACAGCACAATGATTATCTCGTCGATTGTATTGCTTGTAATTTATATTGCAAAAATATTCAACAAACCAAGTCACATCGCAAATTTACAACATGAAGTGTTTGTTTGTTTTGGTGTTTCTCAACGTCAACTCAGATTCATCCGTTGTATTAAAATCTGATCTTCATAGAGAATACTATTCTATTTTAAATAATATAAATGCTAAGTATTGGTAAATCGCAGGTTTACACAGCCATGCACTTTGTATTTTTTGTTAATTTTGAGATAATTATTAGTTATATACAATATACTTACCGTACTTCGGAATGGGCTTGGGTTTGAAAAAAAAACGAATATGTTGGTTAAGAAAAGCTGGCACATGTAAAATCTTTTCAAAATCTCACACTGAATAAAACGTAACTATTTAAATAAAGCTATCATTGATGAAAACGGATTAACGTTTTTGTACCTTCATATAATTATTTTTTTCAACAGTTGTGGAGATCCGGATAACTTGTGTTGCATTAAAATTAAAATTTACCCATTTTAGTTAGTCTATGTAAACGTCTTTCATATATTGTATATGCATTAAACTTTTAACAAACAATGAAATACAGTTCTTCTATAGGCCAAGTTATGTGTTAGTTGTATTACAATGTACAGGTGGTTTATATACTCCACCGCTTCATCATCTTTTTAACTACGTCGGATGCATGATCATACATGTAACAAAAACGAAATTAAATAAAAAAAAATAGTTATATTTTTAAAGATGATAAAACAAATTTTAAAAGGTACCTTAAATAACACATTAATTTAATAAACATAACCGAACATAATAGTTTATTTCGACTTAAGCATATGTAGCTTATCGTCATTAACATACATATACAATAACAACACGCGTTTTAGTTTAATACAAAACATACATCATTTCAAAGAATGATCAATTTAAAAAAAAAAAATGAAATACAACATATGTTCGTGATAATGTCATTTTTAATGATAACAGTGTATTGCGAAAAGTAATCCCTTTTTGATACCACATTTTATACAACTGAAATTAGATAAAATTATCTGATAATAATGGATATTCTTTTAATAATGCTTTCAAAAATATTTCATTGTATTAAAAATTAAAAAAGTATATAATCTTTTAAAAACAATTATTGTATATTATGATTTTTCCACATGTTAACGATTAGAATTGCAGATATCTTTTGAACGGCTGACTGCGATAAAGAAAAAAAGAGCAGTCAAAAACTGATGGAATAATTTCCGTTTGCGCTTAATGAGCTGTCATCTGCGATCGTTCTTTACAATAATTTATGATTTGCTTCCTGTCAAATCCTTTTCCAAAGTACTATATCACATAGAAACCTATAACTGTTTGATCATGGTGAAACATTTTCAATGTTACTTTTTTTATACATGTACAGCGTTTTGAACGGTGTTAATAACGTTTCCGTTGTTAAAATAAAAGCATTTTGATTCAGGGAAAATTCTATAGATGTTCAAACAAAGACATTACACTTCGAAAAAAAGCGATAAAATTTCACACTAGCATCAAAAGGTCACAAAAGGAAAATCAACACAAATTTATCTTCAATGATAAGAGCCAATTAACCACAGCTTCAAAATTAATGATCATGTTAATTACAACGCGCTGTTTGTATGCAACAGAAAACATTCCCTTTCGGAATGTTCAAAGAAAATTTCAGCACGTTTCAGTGATTAGAATTCATTATAAGTTTATTATGGTTTTGCGAATTATTTTAAAGCTTAACTCTTCGTGAAATAATTGCTACTTAAAGATAAACCATGCTATTTAAAAAGCAATTTCCATGATAAACGAAGGTTTGGTCTGACTCAATTCCGACATATTCTTATATTTCTAGGTTTTTGTTTGATCAGAGTTTCCACGCGTTGTGTTAAATTAATTAATTTGTTGATAAATGCTTTTCAAATGTTGTATTGCAACGGCTCTCCCGGAACTCAACATGAAGCAAAGTAAAATTTAAGTAATTGGATGATGTTTAAATTGTAATTCATAATACACTGAAGTAATACACTTTTTAAATTGCAACATGTGTAATGGTGATGAAACATGCCCTTAAACCGCGGTTTAGAAAAGGATTGATTTTATACTCAAGAATTACTTTTTATACATCGTGCTAATATACAAGGTATACCGCTGTTTGATAACTTTTAAATATTATATAAATTTCGACGACAAATTATGGTTATATACTACCAAATGTCTTACAACTAGTTCATTTTAAACTGACAGAGAAGTCACAGAGGTAATATGTTGCAACTAAACATTACACAAGGGAGTAATTAATTGGGCATTTGGTCAAACATGTCACTTCAACAAAAAGCAATATCTTAACAAAACATATATTCTTATAAGCATAATCATCTTGGATAACAATTGCATCAGTTCGCAATTTTGTTTTATAAACTTGAAATATAGTAAAATTCATGAAAATGTGCATTCAAAATAACATGTCTATGCATTAAATAACATGGTATATGGTATGTATAACTGCTCGTAGAGACTATGGAACTATTATACGATCTATTTAAATGCACCAAAGACTCCATTTCATTCCTTGGACTCGGAATCAGTCTTCTTTCTCTCCTCCTTTGGCGAGTCCTTGTTCTTTCTCCTGAATAGCGGTGAGTTCATGATGCGATGCTTCAGCGACGGCGACCCTGTCTCGAGGTCCTTGGGGAAGTCCTTGTGTTTGCTTATGAGCACGGGCACGTGCGAGTGGTGAAGCACGTAGTCGCTGTTAGAACCTAAAAACGTGCGTCGCAACGTGCCCTTACCACGTGACCCGCATATGACAAGTAGAGCCTTCTCCTCGTCTGCTACCGCCACTATCACCTCTCCTGGCCGGCCCGCACGCTTTTCACGTTACCTCCAATCTATGAAGAAAATATGCGGGGTTAACCTAGATTTTCGCAATAATCGCCGATATTGTGGTAGTGATATTCTTTTGGTTATATTTATTTCATTATTTCCTTATTTTCAACAATCTTGTTGTAAGAAGTGGCTAGGTACATGTTAAAGGAGACAACAGTATTTCAGTCATTATAAAATTGCCACAGATGTACATATGCGGTTTGTTTTTGGAATTTATCAGAACACATGTTTGTATTACGCAATAGTTTTTACGGTATCGCTCAAGAATCGATTATTCCATTTTGCAGTTAACATTCAATGTATGTCATATAAAAACCACTTATAATAAAACAGGCAAAAACTGCCTGTTCCATCTTACCCCACCGTCCTGTTTTAACTTGTATTCGTCCATGTTGAAGTCCTTTTCGGGACAATAAATGCAAATTTGACAATAAACAAGTTTAATAACTGGTGTTTGAAACTGTAAAACAAAAATGTATGATTTCTTTAAGATGTTACTAAGACATCCAATCCAATTTGGTGTTGTAAAAAAGTATGATCAAACCAATGTATGAGGCATTAATCTATAGTCTAATATATACTGTTAGAAGTTACAACACCATGTTTTGCTAAATCATGTAAAATTCCTATCTTTTACACAAACATAAGATTAAATGATTTCATAAGAGATAAAGATTGCATTGAATTAGTTACTTCAATTAAATCTATTGTATCGTACTCTTTCTATATAAACCCAAATTGCCATGAAGATTGTGCAACTGCATTTATTTAGTATTGCATTGTTAATGTCGATGATATGCCATTTTTGCTTAAAATAATGATGAAATAATGCTGCTCATGGGTATTAATCAGTATGTTGTCTAAGCAAAATGTCGTGTTTTATTTGGAAATGCGCACCTAGTGTTGTGGTATAACAAAACGAAAGCATGATACAACAAATTTTAGTTAACAAAAGTATCATCTGCAGGCAACAATATCAACTCTTCCCTGTAACTCCTTCCCAGATAACCGACACGCTGTTAACACATAAAATAAGAAAAAGATCGTCAGATTATCATTTTTATAATACAATAAATACATATTTCGCCGCAGTTATTTATGATATATNCGTGCCCTTACCACGTGACCCGCAGATGACGAACAACGCCTTCTCCTCGTCTGCTACCGCCACTATCACCTCTCCTGGCCGGCCCGCAACGCTTTTCACTTTACCTCCAATCTATGAAGAACATATGCGGGGTTAACCTAGATTTTTGCAATAATCGCCGATATTGTGGTAGTGATATTCTTTTGGTTATATTTATTTCCTAATTTCCTTATTTTCAACAATCTTGTTGTAAGAAGAAGCTAGGTACATGTTAAAGGAGACAACAGTATTTCAGTCATTATACAATTGCCACAAATCTACATTTGCGGTTTGTTTTTGAATTTATTAGTACACATGTTTGTTTTACGAAATTGTTTTTACGGTATCGCTCCAGAATCGAGTATTCCTATTTGCAAATAACATTGAATGTATGTCATAAAAAAAAAACACTTATAATAAAACAGACAAAAGCTGCCTGTTCCATCTTACCCCATCGTCCTTTAGTTTCTGAGCAAGTCGTTCCAACAGCACTTTCTCCTTCTCTTCCTCCTCCTTCATCATGAGTGTGATCGCCGTAGCGTCTCCAGTGCCACCTAGCGCTGAAAGCAATAGATTGGCATGGCCACGATTGTATATCATAAGCAAATTTATTAAGTGTTTTAACTAGTATTCGTCTATGTTGAAGTGATTTGCGGGACAATGAGTGTAAATTTGACAATAACCAGGTTTACTAACTGGTGTTTGAAACTGTGAAACAAAAATGTATGCTTTTTCTTTAAGATGTTACTCAGACATGCAATGCAATTTGGTGTTATAAAAAGTATAATTAAAGCAATGTATGAGGCATTAATCTATTATCTAATATATACTGTTAGAAGCTACAACATCATGTTTTGCTAAATCATGTAACATTCCTATCTTTTACACAAACATAAGATTTAATGATTTCATAAGAGATAAAGATTGCATTGAGTTAGTTACATCAATTAAATCTATTGTATCGTACTCTTTCTATATAAACCCAAATTGTCATGAAGATTGTGCAATAGCATTTATTTAGTGTTGATTTTTTTCAAAGCCATGCGTGTTAATTTCGATGATATGCCATTTTTGCTTAAAATGATTATGAAATACTGCTGCTCATGGGTATTAATCTGAATGTTGTCTAAGCAAAATTTCGTGTTATATTTGGCAATGCGCACCTAGTGTTGTGGTATAACAAAACGAAAGCATGATACAACACATTTTAGTAAACAAAAGTATCATCTGCAGGCAACACTATCAACTCTTCCCTGTAACTCCATCCCAGATAACCGACTCGCTGTTAACACATATATTAAGAAAAAGATCGTCACATTATCATTGTTATAATAAGATAAATACATATTTCCCCGCAGTTATTTATGGTATATTAAATCGCATGCTAATTAATTCAAATATGTTTATATTTCTTATAAATACATTAAAAGATTTGTTATCAATTTTAGTTAACCTATTAAATAACTTGTATTAAAGAATGAAATTCCGGAAGCATGAGCAAGTGAAAAAGCAAAATATTGAAATGAGAATGTGAATGGTAATGCACACAGTATCTGACAGGGACAATCTTGACGGGGGACCTGCGGTTGCATCAACTATCAGCTATTTGTACATTTTTGTGTTTTTGTAATTATTGATTTTAATACCATGATTATCTCTCAAACAACGCCATTACAAATGTTCGACCCAGTCCTAAAACTTCCGGTACTTACGTCCGACCATGAAGGCGTTACTTTCAGGCACGTGTAACATCACCACGTAGTGGCTTGGTTTGTGAATGTGCTCCATGTACCCTGAAGAAATATGAAAAACATGAATTATCAAAATATGTTTTAAAAGGCTCCAACACATTGGTATGTATGTAATATACATTTAAAACCAATTCCTCTACCGGAGGAGGGCTTTAAACATGGGCAATTTCACGGCTTTTTTTACATTTTGATTATTTCAGAGTGTGAGAGGTTGGTGGACGCAAAGGGCGAAACGATAATTTGTTAATATTTAAATTGACACAATATGATGCCCTCGTTAACACTATTGAGACATCAATGTCACTATGTTTGGTGCAGCTACAATAGTAGTTTTACTTGTGCTGATATTGTTCAAGTGAGCACTGTCTTTTTGCAAGAAGCAAATTAAACAAGAGGACCATGATGTCACAAAGCGAAGAGTTGCGTACCGGTAGAACTGGATAAAAATGCGTCCGCTAGGAAAGCTGAATGGTAAATAATGATTACTGAAGAATACTTAAATATCCTTCGTAATGGTTAGAATCCGATCGATTTTTAACAATGGTTATTTAGGGGCTTGAAAGTCCCAGAGACCAATATTTACGATATAGTACCAAGACAATACAAATATTGCCCAATATTAAAATATTGAACTTCACATTTTTTCATTGCTATGGACAAACTGTTCTTGACTGTTAACGGACGGCTAATTAAAAACGGTTCTGATCTGACCTCGCTTAGATCTTCAAGTCTTCGTGCATAAAATCAGAGTAAGGTTTCCGGAAAGATTAAATCTTAAACATAAGTCACATAGTTTGCATTATTCATTGTTTAAAAACAAAATTCAACAGATTATTTTTTCTCGATCAAGCTGGTGAATATTTGACTTCTCTTACAACATTATTGTGATGGACACATTGTGTAAGATGTGTAAAAATGACCGAGGCTTTCTAGTTCTTATTATCTTTATCAAGGCTTCATTTAAAAACTGAAGTGCATCTCAACTAAGCATGATCATTTTGCAATCAAACGGGTTCAACTCGTTTATATTATTGTAATATCTAAAAGCACTACAAACCAAATATAGTACAGTCCCTGGGCACCTCCAGTGTGCAAAAAAGAGTGAAAGCTGATTCATATATCATTTTTTTAATACGCAATAATCACAGTTCCACTGAGACTAAAAGTCATCGATTCCGGTTTGAATAAATATAGGGAAAACACGCGACAAATCTGATATCGATATAAGACTGACAGATCGACGGATGAAAGAAGATAATACTTAATTATTATTTATGCCTGTTTCTGTTTTGAGTGTTATTGTTTACCAACTAGAAAAGACGTTTAAATGTATGCACCGCGTCTTGCGTAGATGGGTCTTACGGTTCATGTCTGTCGCTTTATCAGCGAAGATTACCACTATGGACAATAGCATGCCATCTTCACGACAAAGAACATACTGAAGTCTGCTTGTTATAAACATATTATTTAAGGCATATTAAAAACTGTTTCACTACAATTTCGCTCTAAAGGAAATATTCATAAATGTATATATTTATTTTTAAAGCCAATAAAACTATAAAGCCACACACACTATTCACTCCGTATAGGTCAAACATATACAAAAAAATCAGCTTATTAGAAAGAACAATTAAAAATCAACACGTTGCTCAAAACTTCAACAAAGAAGTTAACATAAATTGCATTATATTAAGTGTAAGGAACACACACTTTAACGTCTGCTTGCAACCTCAGTATATCATACTCAATTACAGTTACACAAATACAGTTACATGCAAATAGATATTATAAGTATTTATATGAAATAAATGATACATACTTTATATTTAATAATTATCATAAAATGTTAATACTATAGAAAGGAGTGATGATGTTTATTTATACGTACATTGGAAGGCATAGTCTGCGTTTTCACTTCCGTCCATGGCAAGGAGCACCGCATGTTTCTCGTGCCTCTCCCCCTACTTGTGGTGGTCCGTAGACATTTCTTACCAGTTGGTAATATAGCTCTATCACGAATTAAATTTCCTTCAGAAAACTTCCATCCTGAATTGTTTGGTTCACTTCAGACCTCTCTTACCCGAGAAAATGTAAACCTGTGTCTCTTCGTTACTTTGGATTGCTCCTCCTGTTCTAGTTTTTTTTTATCACTACTCCTATTTCATACAGTGTTTGCGTCGCAATTTCGTCTGTATTGTTTACAACTAAAAACGTTCAGTTTAAAGTACAAGTGATTGCTAACAGATATGGGACAGAACGTCACTCTTTACGCCGTGCAAGGTCAAACGTTGTTAAAGGTACATTGCCCGATAAGAAACAAGTTCACTGCCCGATAACGAAGCAACAAGTTTAATGATCGTCAATACCGCTTTCTTTAAAACACGGCAGTTCTAAATTACACTCGCTCACTCATTCGAACTGTTTTACTTTTCAGCAATAAGGCCTAAACAGTTGTTTGTTTTGACGAACCCGATCCTAATTTGTGTGCTAAGGTCAACTCAGATTCATCCGTTGTATTAGAATCTGATCTGCACAGAAAATAATACTCTATTTTATATAACATAAATGCATAGTGTAAATGAAATTAGAAGTTTATACAGCCATGCACCTGGTATATTTGGTTAATTTTGAGATTATTATTAGTTATATACAATAGACTTACCGTACTCCGGAATGGGCTTGGAAAAACCAACTAATATGTGGGTAAACAAAAGCTGACATTTATAAAATCCTTTCAAAATCACATACCGAATAAAACGTTATTATTGAAAAAAGCTACCGTTGATGAATAAACCAGATTTGCCTTTTTGGTACCTTCATTTGTTTTCAATTTTCGATAGTTGTGGAGATCCGGATAACAATTATCGCATTAAAGTTAACGTTTAACTATTTTAGTCAGTTTATGTAAACCACTTTCATATATTGTACATGCATTAAACTTGTAACAAAAAAATGAATGCAGTACTCCCCTTGGCCAAGTTATGTGTTAGTTGTACAATGTACAGGTGGATCATATCATCTTTATCGTCTATTAATCTTCGTCTAATGCATGGTCATAAATGTTACAACAACGAAATTAAAAAAATCGTGATTGCCGGTTTATTAAACTGACTTCGATTTTTCACTTAACTTGAAGAAATGTACTGGCATGTTTACTAATGGATGCATTATACTGTACATATTTACAACAATAGGTATATGTTTAAAGATGTAAAAACATATTTTAAAAAGGTACCTTAAATAATACGTTAATGTAATGAACACAGTGTATTGCTAAAAGTTATCCCTTTTTGATAATATACACCTGAAATTAGATAAACTTATCTGAGTATAATGGCACTACTTTTAATGAAACGGTAAAAACATTCAAATGTATTAAATTAAAAGAATATACATGTAGAATGTTATTGTTAATAATGTATGTCAATGTATTATATATATATAACGATTAGAAATTGCAGATATGTATTCAGCGCCTGTTTGCGGGAAATCAAATTGCACAGCAGCCAAAAGCCGATGTATTGGAGTACTTACCGTTTGCGCTGAATGACCTGTCATCTGCGTTCGGTTTTTACTAAGGGTTTACATTCTATCAAGTCATTTTAAAAGTTCTATTTAACTAAGAAATCTATAACCGTTTGTTCCTCGTGAAACATTTGTAATGGTACTTTTTATACATGTACAGCGTTTTAAACTGTGTGAATGGTGTTTTCATTGATCATCTGTTCAAATAGAAATATTCCGATTCAGGGAAAACTCACCAAAGGTCCTAATAAAGACATTAAACTTCTTACGAGAGATAAAATATATTTGCAAAAACAAAAACAATGTAACAAAAGGTAGATCAGTCCATGTTCATCATCAATATCAAGGTGCCTTCAGTGATAAAAACCATTTTACCACAGTTGCAAAATTAATGAGCATGTTAATAACACCCGCTGCTTGTATGGAAAAGAATACAATCTCCTTTGAAGTAACAAAGAAGCGATGTGTATCAACATGTTTCAGTAAAAGAGTTTACTATGGTTAAACTATGGTTTGGTATTTATTTTACAGCTAAATTCTTTATGAAAAGGGCTTCTTATGAGCGGTTTAAGTAGGTATGATTCAACAATTGATGGCAAGCAAACCATGATATTTAAAAAAGCAATTTCAATAAAAGACGAAGTTCTGCCTCAGTTCCGGCAAAGTAGTATTCTAATATGTCTAGGTTTTTGTTTATTAAATGTTCAAACGCGTTGTGTTAAATTAATTTGCTAATAAATGCTTTTCCGAATGATGTATTACAATGGCTGTCAAAAAACTCAACATTTTTGCAAAGTTATATTTAAATTATTGGATGATGTTTAAATTTAATTTCTTAATACTCTGAAGTAATGCACTTTTACAATAGTCTACACATATATACTGGTGACGCAGCATACCCTAATGGCCGGAGTTAAGAAAGGATTCATTTTATTCTGCTAAGTTACCGTACTTTTGTACAGTGTGCTGACATACAGAATATAGCGCTGTTGGATCACTCGTTAATATGATTAACTTTGAGGAATTGAAGACAAATTATGGTTATAGACTACCAAAAGTCTTATAAAATATGTTTTACAGAAATTGAATGCCACATGCCATCGTTCATTCCAAGTGGCAGAGGCATAACAGACGTCGCTTCTATAATGTGTTTACGACTTTGTATTTAATCACAGTGTTCACATTATGTCTATGCTAACGGTATGAATGATGTTCCTTTATATCAAATGTTCATAAGAAAAAATATTCCTAACTCGGTATAAAGCGAACGGGTCAGTCCAGTGAGCTCTGTTTGTGAAAAGCATTGATTTAGGATTATACGACAAGTTTTTATTATTAAAAATGTCGACGAGCGAAATTGCCTTTTTTTAAACAAAACAAAGATTACGTAAAAAATATTTATAAAGAGATTATGCGTGAGGAAAAGATGATCAATAATCACGACCCTCATCTTATAATTTCATTCAATCAATTATTGTGTTCGTTGTCTGGTCAACATCACTGACAGTTGCCTGTAAACCGTGTTTCCTAGAACCCAAGGACAATCCTGCGGGACAGTTGAGCAGACCTATGCAATTATATTGACAGTACATGACGAATGCGAAAAACTGTTTTCAGATAATATTATGAAATTGGAAAACCAATGCACCATATAAGCAACATCCTAGATACGTTTGTCTACATTCGTCGGTTATTTATATTAATTTTGTATTTATTCGATGGTTACGGATAATGGCAGCAATATATTATGGGCGCACCTTAGTCCAGAATTTATTTCTTAAGATAATATAGTATTGAAAAGAAGAACTCTGAAAGTGATACTGCGTTGCATGACATGTCAATTTACATTATCATGATTGTTCAGCATCTGTTACAATACAAATGTCGTTTATAAACTCAAGAAATTATATGACCAAATATATAGCCTCAGGGTACCAATTCTCGAACGGAACCAATTCTCGAACGATTTTTATAAATTATAAAATTTACTCACGGTGGAATCGTTGAATTTGAAATCGTGTCCTATTTTAAATAAGTTCAATATAAATACATTCTATTGGCAAACTTCCACCTTGACAGCCTCGTCTTCGTAAACGCAACTGCAGACGAAGATTCTTTAAACCAAGTAAAATTTTAAAATTTGACCAGGTAAATGTGTGGTTAATTCAGTTAGATCATTATAAGTCATCAAAATGTTTTGTGTTATAAGATTCTTACAATATGAGCGATGTTTTCATTCACCTTTAAGGCTTTTTACTACCTTTCACTTTTTTTTTACAACTGTCAAAATAAGCGATTATATCCTTGACCTTGCCCTGTTTTCTATTTTTATTTTAATCGATTAGGTTGCAAACAACTTAGTTGTTTTATGGTCAATTCGTACTGGAGCCAATTGGTAACTCGGTAACATTCAACCACATTTATTGAGAATTATTTTATTTATAAATATAATACATCAATTTAGATTTTCTGTTTCTTTCTTTTAGACAAATGACACGAAAAAAATCAACAAGCAGCAGTTAGAGAAGTCAAAAAAGGGAAATGATTGTCCAATGTATCAAGAACATTTGGAATACCAAAGTCCACACTGCACGATCACAGTCGGGGAAAGTTAGAAGGGGTTATAAAAAAAGCCAGGGATTGATCCTTCATTAAATGAAGCCGAAGAGCAGGCCCATATTAACTATATGAAGTACATGGCCTCTAGGGGAATGCCTATCACCCTTTCTATCATAAGAATTGTTGCACGTACCATAGTCAAACATAGCGGCCGACCAACCCGTATGAATCTTGTACATGGACCCAGTAGGAAATGGTGTCGCAAGTTCTTTGCCCGCAACCCGCAATTGAAGAAAAGAAGGCCAGACCGTGCTGATGCAGGCAGGATGAATTTTAGCGTCCAAGCAGTTGCTGACTTTTTTAAATTACTGTCCAGTACAATTGAGTCTCTCGGTCTTCAGAATCACCCTGATCACATTTTCAATTGTGATAAAACTGGTTTTGATGGGAAACTGATTTCGAAGGAAAAAGTGATTGTTGTTGGTAATGTAATCAACACCCGTACCAAAGGCAAATGTTAACATCTATTGGCCATGTCACTCTCCACCTTGCAATTGCAGGGGATGGAAGATAACTGCCACCAATGATCATATTTTCTAAAAATCTTCCCCGAGATCTTAAACCTGTTCCTGAATCCTGATTTGTAGTTAAATCCCCCAAAGGCTATATGGACTCTTCTTTGTTTGTGAAGTGGCTGAACGAATATTTTATTCCCAACTGTGGCCGGTCAAGACCAGTCCTCCTTATCATGGACAATCTTGGAGCTTATCTCACTCCTGAGGCTATTGATGACGCAAGAACAAACCTGGTTGAACTATTTTGTCTTCCAACCCATTCCACACACTTGCTGCAACATTGGATGTGAGGATTTTTCACCTTCTTAAAGATAATCTTGCCAAGATGTCACAGAGACTTGGCTTCCAACTCAGCAAGGTCTCTAGAGGTCAGCTACCCCTGCTCATCAAGTATGCCTTGAGCATGCTGTCACAGTTTGACATTACTGAGTCCTTTCGTATTGCAGGCATCATACCAGTTAATCCATCGGTCAGCAAAACATTCAAGCAGTCATTAAATGATGGGCCAAGAAACTCCTCTTCAAATGAAAGTCTGGTTGAACTTGGAATTATTCCAGCTGAGCTTGCTGACATCCTTGTACCAGTACCCGTACCAGGTACCTCAGGTACAAGGCAAAGGATTAGCGGGGCGCGACACATCACTGGAAACCAACCGTCTTCAGATGTTGATGTAGAAGACATCTATTCTTCACTACAGAATAGACACAATCCAATCGACATGCCAGACACAGAACACCCAAATGATGGCATTTGTGTTATGTGCATGACCAATCAACGAATGGAATGGGTTGGCTGTGACAAATGCCCCAATTGGTTCCATTATCAATGCCTGAACTCGGAGAACCGGACCCTTCTTGACTTAAGTATCGTCACAGGGGATCGGTGGTCATGCGGTGTCTGCAATGAAGAATAGATATTGCACATTGATAATCACACATAATCTTTGAAAGACAATAAAAGAAATTAAACATTCATGATTGAATCAATATGATTAAAACTATAACGTAATTGTGAATATTATGCATTGTCTTTTGATGAAATGAACAAAATATATTAGAAATGATTATACACGTCAGTTGCAATGTAAATAAATTTATTTTACCAGTGTATGTGTGTGTTGCAAATGTCTGGTGTCTTGCTTGAGTGAACGTTCGATAATTTGCATTGGAGAACCAACTTCATTTGACCAACGGTAAGGTCGAGTTAATAACGCTTGTTTTCTTAACATTTTATAGTTTCAGAAAGAGTAGTCTCGTACCTGAAATATCAGCTTAAATTATTTTTAAAAACTTAAAAAAGTTTGACAAATTAAATAAAATCGGCAAAAAATCGTTCGAGAATTGGAACCCCGAGGCTATATATAATCACACACATTGTGATTATTTAATCTCTTAAGAGAAATGCACATTTGAATTGTTTGCAATCTGCAACAAAATGAATATATTTGTCAATAACCACGCTAACTATACAACAAAATATAATGCTGCCACTTTTAAATTGTTGCATTTGGTGTTTCGTTACCACGTTTAAGCATATAGTGTGATCGTAATTGTCGTGAAGTGCAAAATGTTGATTTCATGTGTTCATTTATATGTATTGTTCCTTGGTTTTAGTATGATCTCATTTTTTTAACCAAAAGGGATTCCAAAATTCGTTGTACGTAAAGATTATTGTTAGTCTGCCATCTTTTGGACAGTGTCTGTTTTTTGATGTTCATTCAAGAATGCTTAAACAGAATAAAATCAAATTAAATCAGAATGATTTACTTGGTATATATATGTATTACTTATTTAGATATTAAATGTTATTTTCTCAAATTAAATATCATACTTATTTACGGTCAGACACGTTTTCCGTTTAAGACAGTCGTTACGATATTCTTGTCTCAACCATTGTGCATGGAAAGTTAAGAAATCACTGTTATATGTTTAGATTGTAGACTACAGTGGAAATCTTGCGAATAGGCAGGTTACACTTAACTTAAAAGTTGCCGGACAAAAAAGTTGAAAATAAAAAACAGTGAACTATGTCGAGTTTTGTTCTAAGATTTCACATGACATACCTATTTTAAATGCATTCAGATTACTCTTTAGATTGCTTAGATTGCTCTTTAAGAAAATGATTGGTAATTTGTGTTCCTACGTGCAAAATGTTGACTTTTTATTTACATAAGTTTAAGATTTTACAAATAAATTATATTGGATTTGAATACGTATAATGTGACCTGTACGTGCTGCGCATGTCACAATGGTAAAAAATAGTTTGGTTGTGTGTACAGTCACGTAGTTTGTTGTGTTAAAGAAACGAAAAATATTAAGATCTATATATTAAATGGATGTATAGCATGACAACATTCCACCGTAACCGTCTGAGTACATTTCAAAGAGTTAATATGTTGCAACTAAACATGACAACAGGGAGTAGTTAAATTATGAATTTGGTATATGTTGTCACTACAACAAAACGCAATATTCTGAAATCAAAACGTTTATTCTTATTAGAATAATCATAATCGATAACATTTGAATAATTTCGTATTGTGTTTTGATAAACTTTCGCATAGGTGACTTGTATACACTGTAAGGAAACCAAGGAAATAGTGTTCATTTACATTCATTTAAATCATTCAAATGCACCAAAGTCTCATTCCTTGGACTCGGAATCTGTCTTTTTTCTCTCCTCCTTAGGCGAGTCCTTGTTCTTTCTCCTGAACAGCGGTGAGTTCATGATGCGATGCTTCAGCGACGGCGACCCCGTCCCGAGGTCCTTGTGCAAGTCCTTGTGTTTGCATATGAACACGGGCACGTGTGAGTGGTGAAGCACGTAGTCGCTGATAGAACCTAAGAACGTGCGTCGCAACGTGCCCTTACCGCGTGACCCGCAAATGACAAATAGAGCCTTCTCCTCGTCTGCTATCGCCACTATCACCTCTCCTGGCCGGCCCGCAACGCTTTTCACTTTACCACCAATCTATGAAGCAAAATAGTCGGGGTAAACCTAAATTTTTGTTAAAATCGCCGTTACTGTATAAGTGTTTTTCTTCGTTTTTGTGGTATTGTTATTCTTTTAGGGATATTCGTTTCCGTTTTTTTCTTATTTTCAACAATCTTATTGTAAGAAGAAGCTAGGTGCATGTCACAGGAGACAACGTTATTTCATTCATAAAAAAATGCTAAAGAGTTATACAATTCTTTGTGAATTTAGTAGTACACATGTTTGTACTACGCAATTGTCTTTACGGTATTGATTCAGAATCGAGTATTCATATTTGCAGTGAACATTGAATGTGTGTCACAGACAAACCACTTTCGATGAAACAGAATTATAACGTTCGAGTTTGCAAAAGCTACCGCATATATACAAAAAGCTGGCTGTTACATCTTACCCCACCGTCCTTTAGTTTCTGAGCGAGCCGTTCCAACAGCGCCCTCTCCTTCTCCTCCTCCTCCTCCTTCATCATCAGTGTAATTGACTCCACGTCCGCAGTGCCACCTAGCGCTGAAAGCAGTAAGCAGGCGTGGCAAAGAATGTAAAAAAGGTGTTTTAACTAGTATTCGTCTATTTTAAAGCCCTTTTCGGGACAATGAATGTTAATTTGAAAAACCAGGTTTAATAATTGGTGTTAGAAAATATAAAAGAAAATATATGGTATTTTGTAAACATGTTTATGAGAAACAAGTACGGTCTTGTACGAAATTATATTCAAACCAATGCATGGGGAAGGAAACTGTAATCTGTGTATACTGTTCGAATTACAAACCCCTGTTTTCCTGAAACATGTTAAATTCGTATAATTTACACAAACATACTTTTAAATGATTTCAGTACTGATAAAGATGGTATTTCATTGGTTACTTTAATAAAATCTATGTTATCGTTTCATTCTATATCAACATAAATGGTCATGTAGATTGTGCATTTAGATTTATTAAGTGTTAATTTGTTAAAACCCCAAACATCGGTGACAAACCATTGTTTTCCTATAATAATCTTGAAATACTGCTGCATTTGTGATTTCTATCAGTATGAATCACTATGTTGTCTAAGCAACCATTTGTGTTTCATTCGAATGCAAATAATTTCTTTGGCAATGCGCATCCAGTATTTTATTATAGCAAAAAGGAACCATGATAAATGTTAGTTAGTATACAAAAGCATTATTAACAGCCAACAATATGAACTCTACCCAATAACTCCATCCCAGATAACCGACTCGCTGTTAACACAGATAAAAAGAAAGATCGTCACATTATTATTGTTATAATATAATAAACACATACATTTATTTCTCCGAGGTTATTCATTTTATATATTAAATCAAACAATAATTAATAACATAATTGTATATTTCTAATAAATAAACTCATAGATCTGTTATCATTTTAAACCTATAAAATTACTTGTATTAAAGCATGAAACTCCGGTTGTAAGAGCAAGTGAAAAAACAACAGACTAAAATGGGAGTGTGAATGGTATATGCCAGGGACAACATTGACGGGGGACCAACTATCGGTTATGACTACATTTTAGTTATACTGTAGTTATTCATTTTAAAACCATGATTCTCTCTCAAACAACACCATTACAAATGTGCGACCCTGTCCTAAAACTTCCGGTACTTACGTCCGACCATGAACGCGTGTCTCTCAGGCACGTGTAACATCACCACGAAATGGCTTGGTTTGTAAATGTGCTCCATGTACCCTGAAGAAAGACGAAAAACATGAACTGTCAACATATGGTTTGGTAAATACATATTAGAAACATGACACACAGACGGTGTGTGCGTATTCGTTAAGTTTTCATTCTGTTGTGTCCTAACTATTATTGTATCTAAAAATACAAAACAATACAATTTTGAAAATTGCATGCAAAATGCTGTTTCTTTTTTTATAATATTAAACCTGACATACATTTGTATTGCCATGGGCAAACTGTACTTGACTGGTAAAGAACGGCAAAAAATAAAAAGGTTCTGTTCGAAAGATTCTACCTTAAACACAAGTCACATTCGTTTATATATTTCATTATATATGTTTTTCACACAAAAGCCAATAGCTTTGTTTTATCTCGATCAAGCTGATGAAAGTTTGTCTTCTCTTATAACATTATTGTGACGGACACATTATGCAAGATTGGTAAAAATGAACGAGGCTTTATTGTTCTTATTATTTTTATCAAGGCTTCATTAAAGAATTGCATCTCAACTAATCATGATCATTTTGCAATCAAACGGATTCAACTTGGTTTACATGATTGTTATACCAAAAATTACTACAAATGAAAAAAACGCCATTGTCACAGTTCCACTGAGACCAAAAGTCATCAATTCCGGTGTCAATAAATACAGGGAAAATACTCGAAAATATCTGATATCTAGATAAGACTGACAGATCGACGGATGTAAGAAGGTAGTCGAGACTGAATTAAGACCTTTAACACTTAGAGATAATATTTTTACAAACAATGAAACAATACGGAATAATCAAGAATTTAAAATATTATATAATAATGCGTTTCGTCCAGTGCACCCAGTTCCATTATGCCCAATTCGATAAATGAATAAAGTGTACTTATAAGATTCGTTTTGTTATAATGCACCACTATTAGCTCTTTATAGACTCCGCTTGCTTTTACCGAAAATCTTGTTATTCATTGACGGTCGGTTGTTAATTTCAATTTATTTTGAAATAGATATCTACATGGGCCTTATTTGTCTTCCATTTCCTTACAGTATTTGTGTGTATAAATTTGAAGACATAATTACAATGTGCTATGCTAGCCTTTTGATAATCTAGTTTTTATTTTATAGTTAAATTACATTTTCCACCGACACTGAGCATTTGAGAGACATATAGTATTTGATGTTGCTACCTATTTCTGTATAGAACATTATTGAATATGATCTCGTGTTTGCCTCCAAATATATGGTATATATGAGTATTGTGTAGAGTATACTAAAGAGGGCTATCACACTCATGCGATGAGATAATAGATCAATTTAAAAGGGCGAACAATAAGTATTCATGTTCATATTCATTCTTGAGTTTGAAATGGTCAGTGTTTATTTCCTAGTAATTGGTAATGTTTGCATGATAATATTCCAGCCAAGAAACCACTGTTATTTACTATATCTTAAACCATATAAGAAGATCATGCTTTGAAGACATTTTTCAGTTTCAAAACCAAGCTTGAATGATAGTAACCAGATTCATTAAACAGAAAAAAAGATATGCCTAAGTATGATTAAGCTTCTTTAGACCTCATTAATTCACAAATATCATTACAAATGATAAATTAATACGCCAGAATCAGAGAATTAACTACGTTTTACCCTGCGCCTTAATCAATTAATGTCAGATGTCGGAACATTACATGACGGTCCCAGTATCGAGATGACACCGACATAACGCAAGGGAAACGAACAACAAGTGGCAGGAAATCGGGACATGGGAACCTTGTTCACAAATGGAGTTAAATCAAAAGTGTAGACTGTTAGATTGACTATCGTTCATCTGATGTTTAAATAACTATAAATATGAATCGCTAATGCAATTATATAAATGTAGAATCATTTAAGTTGTGAACACACGTGTGTAATCAATTAGTTGTATGAGTAACAATTATGTCTGCTGTTTAAGGGTCAATGTAACTTTAAATAAGTTTTTGTTCACATACAAGATTTAGCCAATCAGATTTTTGAACAGTGAATTGCTATAGTGCCATTGATAAGAGCAGTAACAACCTTGCACTTCACCAATGTATATCAGCATAATTATGCTGATATACAGAATTTGAGACATTCGCGAGACATATAGACTGACTGACGGACAGTGAGAGGGACAGAATAGTTTATTTATGTCTCATTTTTGCACATAAATCAAATATTATTAAAACAATGAATACATGTACAAAACACCTCAGGATAGAATTACGAAAGAGAAACATTCTTAAATACTTTAAATAGAATTGTAGATGAATGTATTAAATACGTTGTATGAAATATGCAATATTAACGGTATTCGATGAAAACCTAAATATTCTATACAATATTTACAATATGCAATATATACGGTAATATAATCAGTGAAAACATCAGTAATATTAAAACATACATTAAACTGAAAGCATTGATAGATAATATATACAATAAAATATTGATTTTCACCATTTATAGTTTTTATACTAATTCCTGCTTAATTAACAACATGTTTGTAAACACATTTAAGTGATCATATATATGCATATGTGTATGCGCTTACTTTAAATATAATGACAGGGTCTGGCACTGGATTTAATGATGCGTTCATCTGACAGTAGAAGCATTAATTTTGTGCGTTGTATTTATGAAAACAATGATTTACCAACAAAGCTCTTTCTATTAAAACAGTTTAAACAGTTATAAGATTAAAGTGGACGAAGGAATTATTTGCTACACATTTATTACAAATTAACCAATTTAGTTCCATTTTTAGTACACATCGATAAGGTTATGTTTCTATTCGAAGTAGGGCATGTCATCGTCACAACAAAGAGACAAAGAACATATTTCTATCTGCAGACATCAATTAAGAAATATTTAAAAACTAATTTACTACCTTTTCGACCCTTAAAACAACATTCAAAAATGTATATATTCATTTTTAAATCAAAGACAAATAAATATGCCACACACAATTTATACATTTCTATTGGTCGAACAGAACAAAATCAGCTTATTAGTAAAAACAATTGAAAACCTACAAGTTGCTGAAAATTACATTTAAGGTTTGATTAACAATGTTCATTATTCTATAAAGTACCGTCGTACAGCGTAAGCAAACATTATATTAAGTTAAAGGAGCAAACACTTTAACGTATGTTTGCAATCTCCGTATATCATACACAATTACATGTACCCAAATCAAGTTACATGCAAACAGATATTATAAATATTAATATGCAATAAATAATACATATTTCATATTTAAGTATTCTCATAAAAATAAATTGTAAAACTATAGAAAAAAAAATATAAATTTTATTTATACATACATTGGAAGGCATAGTCTGCATTTTCACTTCCGTCCATTGCAAGGAGCACCGCATGTTTCTCGTGCCTCTCCCCCTCCTTGTGGTGGTCCGTAGACATGTCTGTCACTACTCAGCCGTATCTGACCCCGGTGATAATATTGCTCAATCACGAATCCGATTCCCTTCAGAAAACTTCCCTCCTGATTTGTTTCGTTCACTTCAGACCTTGTCTGACCCGATAAAATATAAACCCTTTACTCTTCGTTACTTTTGATACCTCCTCCTGTTCTTGTTTTATTATCACTCCTATTTCATCCAGTGTTTGTGTCGTAATTACGTGTATTGTTTACATCTAAAACAAAATAAGTTTAAAGTACAAGTGCTTGCTAACAGATATGAGACAGCTGTCACTCTTTATACCGTGCTAGGTCAAACGTTGTTAAAGGTAGACTGCCCGATAACAAAGCAACAAGTTAAATGAACACCGATACCGCTTTCTTTTAAACACGACCGTTCTCACGCACAATCGTTCGCTCACTCGAACTGTTTTACTTTTCAGCAATATGGCCTAAATGTGTTTGTTTCCGCGAACCCGATCCTTCTTTTTGTGCATAACATAAACTTGTGTTGTGGTGTTTCAGTTAGAGTTTGCAATCATTTTGCTGAATTCGATCATGTTCACTTAACTAGCATTTAATTAACAAAGATTAATAAAGAGATCATAATTAATACATAATTGCAAAAATGTTTGACATTGCACTACCTTTTTAAAGTAGGAAATAACATCTATATTGTTAAAAAATTACAATAAAAAAGTTTGACAGGCCTACATACCTTTTTGCGATGTAAGTAGAAACAGGGAAGTTTTCTGTTGTGACCTTTGCATCCACATAACGTATATTGATTCGTTCAGACGGTGTAACCTTTCAGTTACATATAAGTAACAACACAATTATATTTCGTCGATTGTATTGGTTTTATTCTCTATTCTAAAAATATTCAAAAACAAAGTCACATCGCAAATTAACAACATGAAGTGATTGTTTGTTTTGGCATTTCCCAACGTCTACTCAGATTCTTCCGTTGTATAAGAATCTGATTTTCACAGAAAATACTAGTCTATTTTATATGATATAAATGCTAAGTGTTGGTTAATGAAATTGGAAGGTTTTCACAGTCATGTACTTGGTATGTATTGTAATTTTTCAGATAATTATGAGTGGAATGGCTAGGGTTTTGAGAAAATATGTGGTAAAAAAAGCTGGCTCATGTTTAATCCTTTCAAAATAACATACCGAATAAAACAGTGTTATTTAAATATCATACATAAAAGACGGATAAGCGTTTGTGTATTTTAATATTTGATTATTTGTTTTTAACAGATAACATGTGTTGCATTAAAATTAAAAAAATTATAATACTATTTTAGTCAGTTTATGTAAACCACTTTTATATATTGTACATGCATTACACTTTTAACAAAACAATTGAATACAGTACTTTTTTAGGTCATGTTATGTGTAAGTTGTATAACAACTTACAGGTCGATCATATAGACGACCGCTTTATTATCTATTTAGCTACGTCTTATGCATCATCAGCAATGCAACAAAAACGAAATCAAATAATCGTGATTGCCAATTTATGATGTGTATGATACAGACTTCAATTTTCACTAAACTTGAAAAAAATGTACCGGCATGTTGACTAATAGATGCTTAAACATGTCGCAACATACTTTAAAAGTACCTTAAATAAAACGTTAATTGCATGATAACAGTGTCTTGCTTAACGTAATCACTTTTGAATACCACATTTTTATACAGCTGACATTGGATAAACTGAACTGATTATAATCGAAATACTTGAAATGAAACGGATAAAAACATTCCAATGTATTAAATTAAACAAATGTTATCCGTGTAGACCGTTATTGTAAATAACGTATTTCAATGCATTGCATATAACTATTAGAAATTGCACTAATGTTTTCATCGCCTGTTTGCGATACATCAATATAAAGAGCAGCCAAAAACTGAAGCGTTGGAATACTTACCAATGTTGCTGAATGAGCCGAAATCTGCGATCGGTCTTTTCATTAACTTAGGTTTTACTTCCTGACAAATCCTTTTCAAAATACCATTTAACTATGAAATATAAAACTGTTTGATCATTGGGAAACATGTGTTATGTTACTTTATTTACATCTACTGCGATTTGAATAGAGTGAATGGCGTTTCCATCTGTTCAAACAGAAACATTCCGATTGGTGGGAAGCTCTCGAAAGGTGCTAACAGAGACATTAAACTTCTTACGAGAAATAAAATATCTTTCCAGCAAAAGAGGAATATAGCAAAAAGAAGATCAGGCCCTGTTCATCATCAATAACAATGTGCCTTCAGTGATAGGAACCAGTTTACAACAATTGCAAAATTAATGATCATGTTAATAATAACGCGCTGTTTTTATGGAACAGAATACATTCTCTTTTGGAATGAACAGAGAATTGGCGTGTTTCAAAACGTTTCAGTGTATAGAGTTAACTATGGTCTTATTATGGTTTAACGAATTATTTACAGCTCAATTCTACATGAAAAAGGGCTACTTCCGTGCGGTTTAAGGAGGTATGCAAAAGGAAACCATGCTATTTGAAATAGCAATTTCCATGAAAAACGAAGAGTTGGTCTAACTCAGTTTCGACATACCAGTATTCTAATTTTTCTAGGTGTTTGTTTGATCAAGTTTCCCACACCTTGTGTACAATTAATTTGCTAATAAATGTCTGTTTTCAAATTACATCGGCTCTCGCCGAACTCAACATAAAGCAAAGTAAAACTTAAGTAATTGGATGATGTTTTAATTGTGCACTCTGAAGTAATACACTTCTAAAATTGCAACAACGGTAATGATGATGCAGCATGCCCTAATGACCGCGGCGGTTAAGAAAAGGATTGATTTTATACGCCAGAATAACTTTTTTTTTTTAAATCGTGCTTAATACAAATCAAACCTTTGTTTTATCACTTTTGTTTTTGTTTTTCTTTTTTTTAAATGACGAAGACAAACTTTTGATATAGACTACAAGACGTCATAGGAACTATTATAAACATAATATGAATATGACATGCCAGAGTTCATTTTAAACTGACAGAGAAATTTCAGAGACGTAGCTACGTGAATGTTTATACGACATTGTATTAACAGTGTGAAATATGTTGAGATGAAACATTAATAAATTAAATAAATATGTTATGTTAACATTATATAATGTCTGGGTAAACGTAATGAATTATGTCCCTGTACATTTAATGCTCCTAAGAATTACAAAAAATGCAACTTGTTCTAAAGAGAACATGCCAGACCAGTTTCTCTAGTTTGTGAAAGCCATTACTTTATGATTACAAAAAGGCTATATTGGCCAATATGGTGGCGGGCAAAATAGACTATTTCGAAACACATCATATATTACATAAACTATATTTTAAAAAGAGACATTTCATTTAAGGAAGACGATAAATAAACACAACCCTAATTTTACAAATTCATTCAATCCATACATATGCTGCACAGAACGTGAGGTCTGATAATCATCACTGACATCCGCCTGTGTACCGGGCTCCCTTGAGCAGAAGGACAATCCTGTGGGACATTTTAACAGACCGATGAAATTATATTTTCAATATATGACGACTGTGAAAAATGGTTCTGCCGTTTTCAGATAATGTTAGGAAATTGAAAACTAATGTAGCAAATTTACAACGATGTGTGTTTTGTACATGCATCTGTTATTTATATTGACTTTGTTTTGTTTTGTTTTAAGGTTTGCGAAAAATTGAATCATTACATTATAAGCGCACTTTTGCCAGAATTCCTCAAGCTGCTATAGTACTGGACAGACGAACTTCTTAAAGTGATACTGCGTTGAGAAATTGCAATTTACATTGTAATTATTGTTCAGCATCTGTTACAATACAAAGATCGTTAATTAACGACACTCCGTGAACAAATAAATAGTATATACAGTGTGGTTATTTAATTTCTTACGAGCAATGCGCAATTAATTTTTTCCAAACTGCAACAGAATGACTGTTTTGTTTGAAAACAACGCTTACTATACAACGCTATATAATGCATCCACTTTTAAATTGTAACGTTTATTGGTTCGTTACCACATGGAATGCATGTAGGGTAATTGTAATCGTAGTGGAGTGCAAAATGAGTCACATCTAACTGTATATGAAGTGTTCATTAGTTGAAGTATGATCTCCAATTGTTTAAACCCAACAAAATGTGTGTAAAAATGATCTGAACATAAATGTTAGTGTAAGTCTTATATTATTTGGAAAGTGTCTAAAGATATGTTGTTGTTCAAGAATGCTTAAATAGATTTAAATTAAATAATATAAAAATGATTTAATTGGTATATACATTACTTTGCTTAATACAACAGTTTGGCAAAACAACCTTAAACAAATGAGCATCTTGTTCAAAAGTGAGGTTTAAAAAGGATAAATATTCTGCAATGATAATAACACAGCCTCTCTGTTAAATGCACAGTTCTAAAACCAATCTGTAAAACGAGCAAAATATGCATTAATATTCTCAGAAGTCAATTAGACTCCAGTTTCGACAGCTGCCGTGTAAGAATGTCAAAACGGATGCGTTATAGACGGATAGTACTGAAGAAAAAAGTTCAAATTGTTACACGTTTGGATAATTGTCCTAACATATAAACCACAACAAAGAATCATTTTAGTCATGTATGTTTCCGTGTTCAGTATAAACTTATGTTGTTACAAAAGCTAAAACATAGTAGAATGAGATAAATTAAATTAAAGAAGTAAATAAAATGCATAAAGCGTCACATATTCATAATATATCACAGTGGACGTTCACATTTAACATAAACTTACGTTGCATCATTTTAAATTGTATATTGTTTATTTCTTTATGCAATTGAGTTAAAAAAGAAATGACTGGGAAAGTGATCATACTTATTTCTCGTCACTTGAAAGTCGGATGTGAATAGAACAAATTGTGTTGATGCCCGCAAATTATTATTTTACTGTTACAATATCCCATATACGTAGTTCTCAACTTGATTCGTAAAGTTTCCATTTAAGAAGGTTTCAGTAAATTAATGCCGGGGAACATATTCATAGATATTTGTATTATGAGCGTAAAACACGCATTTTGAAATTTTATTTAGACATTTGTGTTACAATATTTTGTGTTCTCGTATAACATTTGCTCATACGCAATTGTCCATTTGTATGCATTGCTATGCCACCAAACCTATATTTGCATTCTCTTATACTTTGAGAAGATGTATGAACCTGCAATAAACTTCAGATAAATCGTGTATTCCTGTGTAATTCCAACGACGTTCCATAACTACATAAACCAGGGTGCGTATGCTAACAAATCCGATTTCAAGAGTAGGTGGAAACAAGCGACTTATTAGCTCACCATTATTATTATTATAGTCAGTATGGTTATGTGCAAGTGTTAGTCAAGTATTAGGAAAGTCATATGAATATATGTTCACAGATGAATACTGAATAAACAAAATGCTCAACGACTCAGGATCCAATACTGCAAAAATTATACAGACATCTACATGAATACGAAAAACATTAGTAGTATTTCGCGAATAGGTAAATGGAAGCTTAATTGACGTACATGTATTCTGGTGTCATCAATGCTACAATTTCAACAAAAAAACATTGGATACGCAACTTCACATGTATATTTATTTACTATAAGCGCTTTAAATACATATGCCATGAAACACCGTTAGAGACATAATTTATACAATAAAACGTGTACATATTTTGAACGAATTTGTACTGTGATTCGTCTAATGATTGTTAATAATCCGACTTTCCTTACTTATACAGTATTTTTCCATAAACAGCTTACAAACTTTTACATTATCAAGTCATACCAGTGCATCAAACAGTTCACAGTCTCGTGCTAAACTTCTCTCAAAAGACGTTTGCGTGTGTAGGTGTTGCTAATTCATTTGCCAAAGAAGAATCCCAGCTCCTATGATAAAATAATTATAACAAAACAAAGACTGGCTCAATGGAGCGAAGTAATTTGCATTAAATGTAATGCATGTGTATTTAGCTTAATGAAACAAAAGCATGAACGCTTGAAACAAACATAAAACTCTTAAATAGTAGTTTGTCAGTAATTTGTGTTTGAATCGTGTTGAATTACATTATAAATGTCATTATTCAAACTATCACATTCATAATTCCAATAAGACTACATTTTATCGGAGTGAGGCTCGTGAACATGGTGGTGGCGGTCTTCCTTATGGCGGCAGATGAGAACCGGCACGTGCGAATGGTGCACCACGTGATCACTGACGCTGCCCATTAGTGTTCTGCGAACCTTGCCCATCCCGCGCGTGCCGCAGATGATGACGTCAGCTTTCTCCTCTTCTGCCACACGGATGATCTCCGTCCGAGGCGATCCTGTCGTCTGCTTTACTTTACCGTGCAACTGAAAAATATATATTTTCAGTACGTCTGTATAAAGATTGGAGAATCGTTATCTGTTAAATCATATTCTTTGTTTGCATCAAATCCCCAAAATATATGCTTCGATTGTATACAAATGTGTTATTAAACGTTCGTGTGTTTTATGTTGTGCAATTACACACACGTATTGTTCATGCTACGCAGCGAAGGCATTCCCATTATAGTGCTTCGTATCTTTTTGAATATGTCGCATAATCCATTATTATTATATTTCGCAGCAGATTACTAAGCTTACCTCGTGTGTTTTCAACATAGCGCTCAGCTTTTTAAGGTATTCCTCCGCATGCACGTTTTCTTCCGCCATCATCTGATTGATCAGGTCCACGCCGCCGGCACCAATCGCTGGAAGACATGAAACTTGTTTGCACGATAATAAGAATTCGTTGAAAAAGAGTACGTATAAACGGACAATTATATATTCATGTCATAACAATTACAATTAGTCGGCTAATTTGTAGCGTGTACTCGATGCTGTCTTAACTTACTTTACTCTTCTAATTACTTACGCATTGCTGCCAGTGTATGGAACTCGACGGAGTGAAACAGGATAACGTAGTTACCAGATCGGTGCATATTCTGTAGATACCCTTAAATAATGAAGAAAAAGTTACACGCATACGTAAACGTACATTGCAAGACTGCGATATGCGGTTGGATATAACTAGAAAGGGCAGTAGTCATATGCTTCACAGGCGTTTATCAGCAGTTGTGTCCGCCCATCGTATGAGAGATTCACGCAAATTACGCGACACATAATTTGATTTTACCAAAGGCGAACCAAGCACTTCAAATGTAGCTAAAACACTTTGTAGCAATTACTTCCCCCTTTCGGTTAGTAGTATTCGCTGCCGTCATAAGCAAATTCTTCGAGATCTGGAAGGATTTGTAACATTTTCCTTATTTATTGCAACTCAGATCAATTGTTTAAATAATTTGACATTTGAACATTTATATAATGATATCAATCAACAAAAAGAAAATGAAAATAGTATAACTCTTTAAAACCATAAACACTGTTTTGTTATTATGACAGATATTTGATAAGAGCTATGTTTGGATCGAGGCACATTTTAGCGGAGGTTTTGGTTGGTCAGGTATCAGGCATAAAAACGCACCAGAATGCGCGATTTGATGCTAAAATGTGAAGAAACAAATACCCCCACCCATACCCACCCCTCCGCCGCCCCAATGTCAATTTGCTTCCGACGCCCCTGCTTCGCTACAGAAGGATGTAGACTATGAGGGCGTCATTCTGGTCGACAATGTCAGGTTGGAAGGTCTATATGTAAGGTATACCAGAGGTGAGAAGCTATAACTACTTACATTCAAAGGCGTAGTCTGCGTATGAACTCTCATCCATCGCAATGAGCACGTGCGATTCATCTCCGGTCGCCATGGTCGTCTGTTGTCTGATTTATATCCGTAAGCTGAAAGTCAACATTTAACATTCATAAACTCAGACAGCCACGTTTATTTAGTAATCAATGCAGATTTCTGATAGCATGTCAAAAGTGTGTCGCATAATCGAGAAGTTAGGCATACTTCAGTTCGACTATCTATGTGAATGCATGTACATTTCGTACTGGAGGTTCGACCTTCAAAATGAAGATACGCGTCTCCCTTGTATATTTAAATTGACTTAACATGGTGTTTAACTTTAAATTTGAACTTTCATATTGGCATACGTGCGAGTTTTAGTCTTACTGATTTTACCGTAAGTGCGTTGTCCTAGTTTCGTCTGTACTGTTTGATCTTATTTTCCAAAGTAGTTTGAAATAGTGTTTTTTTTTATAATTATAATAGCAACACAAGACCGCGTAAAAACGCCAGCAAAGTCTAAGTCGGCGATCATGCGGTAACCACTTTGGACTTAAAGTTGTCACAGCGTCCTGGCTAGAACGCCATAGGATGGCACTGAGGACGCCATAGACGCATAAGAAACGCAGTGCAAAGGCCAGGTCGCAGTAATCTTTAAGGAGACACGTCTAGAACGTAATATGGACGCCGTTTAGTTGCCGATAATCGATTTGGCTGACATAAAATATCTTATGCTGATCGACCGATTCTAAATGGGTATTGTGGCAACGTTCTTGTTAAGAACTCGAATCTGCTCAGTCCCATTAGCATCTGTATTTCCATTATCCTTGTACAAGGATAATTTTTATTCACATTGAGTTGTGAGTTTTCTCTGAGCCACTCCTTGTTAGCCTTGACTGGGCTTTCTATACGTCTGGCACTGCTAGTATGCAGTGATTACACCGAGATAACGCAGGCAACACGAGAGACAAGCGGATGGGAATCGAGATATGGGAACCTTGGTAACAAACTGATTTGAAACTTGTATTGACTTATAATTATGTCGTGAACACACGTTTGTTGTCAATTATTTGTATTAGTAAAACGAATGTCCGATGTTTACTGGTCAATGCAAGTTTAAATAAGTTTTCGTGCACTTACAAGGTTTTACTAATCGGATGTCTGCTTAATCCAAATAGTAACAATTACACCATTGAATTGCTATAGTACAATTGATAAAGCAGTAACAACCTTGAACTTACGGGTTCACCAATTTATATCAGCATAAGCTGATACACAGAACTTGAGACATACGCGAGACAGACAGACAGACTGACTGACTGACAAACGGACGGACGTCCGGACAGACAACCATAATAGTTTATGTACCTCTCAATTGTGCACATAAAACAAATAGTTTGACAATTAAGCAATGAATATGTACAAAACCGCTAAGAATACAATAACGAAAGAAGATCATACTAAGACACCTTAATTAGAATCGTAGATGAATGTATGATATACGATGTATGAACTATGCAATATTTATGGTATTCAGTGAAAACCTGAATATTCTATACAATATTTACAATATGCAATATATATGGTTTTCGGTGAAAACATAAATAATCTCAAAACATACTTTAAACTAAAAGCATTAAGAGATTATATATATAACAAAGTTTAAGATAATGGATTATCACCATTTATAGTTTATATAACACTTCAAGAGTAATTTACTATGAAAACAAATTAAAGTGATCATATATACATATGTTTACCTCGCTTACTTCAAATATAATGACAGGCCCTGGCGCTGGATTTTAAGATACCTTCATCTGACAATAGATTGTGTGAGTTGAATTGGTTGAATTAATAATGGAATTTACCAACAGAGCTCTTTCTATTAAAACAATAATATTTGAATAAAGTGGACATGGTAATAACACATAAAACTATTGTCTACACATTATATTAAATTAACAAAATTGTTCATTTTCCAGTACACATTGAACAGGTCAGGTTTCTATGCCAAGACGGACATTACCAATCAACAACTATGTTTGATAAATGACTCTATATGAAAATAGAACAGTAACCCAGAGTAGGTCATTAATCACTCTAGAGCGTTCACGCAACTTATTTATGTTTGCAATTTTATTGCATAATTTATCAACTAAACTTGATTTGTTCATATATGATATGTTTATACTTTTGCTAATGCACTTTATTATTCTTTAGGCGTGTTTCTGTTTTAAGTTTTATGATTCATCAACTAGAAAAGTTATTTTAATGTATGCGCCGCGTCTTGCGGAGATGGGCCTTACTACGTATGTCTGTCGGTTTATCGGCGAAGATAACCCATATGGACAACAGCATGCCATCAGTATGACAAAAAACATACTGAAATCTGCTTCTTATCCACACATCATTTAAGGCATATTAACAACTAATTTACTACTTTTTCGCCGTAAAAGAAATTTAAAAAAAAAATGTATATAATTATTTTTAAGCCAATATAAATATAAATGCTACACACACTTTATACACTCCATATGAGTCGAAAAGATAAACCAATCAGCTTGTTAGAAAGAACAATTGAAAACCTAAACGTTGATGAAACTTCACTAAAGAAGGTAACAAAAATTGGTAGGTTTAAGGCGTGGTTAAATATTACACTATAATTTACTGTCGTGCAGCGCTATATTGAGTGTAAGGAACAAACATAGTCACGTCTGTTTACAACCTCCGTATATCATACACAATTACATGAACACAAATCAAGTTACATGCAAACAGATATTATAAATGTAAATATGAAATAAGTTAGGCATATTTAATATTCAATTATTATAATAAAAATGAAGGTTGAAACTTTATGTTAATGTTTATTATACGTACATTGGAAGGCATAGTCTGCGTTTTCACTTCCGTCCATTGCAAGTAGCACTGCATGTTTCTCGTGCCTCTCCCCCTCCTTGTGGTGGTCCGTAGACATGTCTGCCTCTCCCTAATCGGTATCCGACCCGTTGGTAAATATAGCTCTATCACGAATTCGATCCCCTTCAGAAAACGCCCATCCTGTTTTGTTTTGTTTACTTCAGATCGTCTCTGATCCGAGAAAATATAAACCTTTGTCTCTTCGTTTCTTTGGATTGCTCCTCCTGTTCTAGTTGTATAATCACTACTCCTATTTCATACAGTGTTTGTGTCGTAAACACGTATGTATTGTTTACAACTTAAAACTTCCGAGTTTAAAGTACAAGTGCTTGCTATCAGACATGTGACAGCAAGTCACTCTTTACTCCGTTCAGGGCCAAAGGCTGTTAAAGGTAGACTGCCAAATAACAATATAAAGAAGTGAAACTCCAGAAGCTGCAGCAGTATTGCAGTTTTATCATACACACCTTTGTGGTCCTTTATTTATGGCAAGGAACCAATTGCCAAAAAACGGTACAGTACGGCACAAAACGAAACAACATATACACATAGTAGAATAAAGCTGGGGTCAACAACAAATGTTCACCAATACAGCTTTCATTCAGACACTTCTGTTTTCAAGTATACTTGCTCGCTCATTCGAACTGGTTCACTTTTCAGCCATAAGGCCTTAAAAGTGGTTTGTTTCCACGAACCCGATCCGAATTTGTGAGCTTTCCATAAACTTTTGTTTTAACATACAAAACTGGCACATTTAACATTCTTTTAAAATCACATACCGAATAAAACGTTATTATTAAAACGAATCTAGCGTATTTTTACTTTCATATATATGTTTTTCAAAAGTTGTGGAGATCCGGATAAATGTATTGCATTAAAGTTAAAGTTTAACAATTTTAGTCAGTTTATGTAAACCACTGTCATATATTGTACATGCAATAAGCTTGTAACAAAACAATTAAATACAATACTCCTATAGGCCAAGTTTCGTGTTAGTTGTATAACAATGTACAGGTGGATCATATCATCGTTATCATCTATTTAGCTACGAAAATGCATGATCATAAATGTTACAACAACGAAATTAAATAATCGGTTTTTCCGGTTTATGGCACTGACTTCGATGTTAACTAAACTTGTGAAGAAATGTACAGACATGTTTACTAATTGTAATTTTTTAATCAGTATGAAGAGCGCCCCATGTATTGGGTTACTTACCGTTTGCGCTGATAAACTATTTAACTAAGAAATATATAAATGTGTGTTCCTCGTGAAACAGTTGTAATGGTACTTTCTATACATGTACAGCGTTTTAAAACGTGTGAATGGGGTTTCCATGGATCATCTGTTCAAATAGAAACATTCCGATTCAGGGTAAACTTTCCAAAGGCGCTGACAAAGACATTACATTTTTTACGAGAGATAAAATATCTTTCAAGTAACACACGGAAGGTAACAAAGGTGGATCAGGCCAGGTTGATCATCAATAACAAGGTGCCTTCAATGATAGGATTCATTTTACCACAGCTGCAAAATTAATGAGCATGTTAACAACAACGTGCTGTTTGCATGGAACATAATACTTTCTCTTTTGAAATGAATAGAGAAGCGATGTGTTTGAACGCGTTAAAAGTGTATGGAGTTTATTATAGTTTTATTATGGTTTATTGATTGTTTACAGCTTAATTCTTATGTGCGGTTTAAAGCGCCTTTAACGCTTAAAATCAACGAATATTTCATAAAATATTTCCTAAAATAAAGTTGACATATAAACAATTAGTGTTCCTTATAGCAATAGCCAAAAGCTCATCGCTAGATTTGGTCGGGTAACATAGATTTAACAAGATTTAGAATGCTCTTTTTTATGTGTTTGTGGTACAATATATTCAACACATGTTCATGTACCAATTAAGTGTTCGTGTGTCGTATGAATAGATATCGTTTCGGGAAATTAAAATGGAATATATTGTGCCACATTTTGTTAAATCTATGTTACCAGACCACATATAGCGTTGACATTTTGGCTATTGCTATAAGAAACACTGATTGTTTACGTGCCAACTTTACGAAATATTTTACGAATATTCGTTGATTTTGAGCGTTATATGGGGCTTTAGGAGGTATAATGCAACAACTGTTGAAACGCAAACTGTGTTATTTCAAAAAGCAATTTACATGATAAACAAAGGTGTATCCGTCTCAAAGTCGGCATACAAGTATTCAAATAGTTCTATTGTTGTGTTTTATCAAAGTTCCTGCGCGTTGTGTTAAATAAATTTTGCTTATAAATGCTTTTTTCCAATATTGTATTACATCCCAGAACTCAACACGTAGCAAAGTAACATTTAAATAAGTGGATGATGGGTAAATTGTTTTTCCAAATGAACAGAAATAATACTCTTTTAAAATTGCAACAACGGTAATGATAACACAGCATGCCCTAATGACCGCGGTTTAGAAACGAACGGATCGATTTTATACTCCATAGTTACTTGTATACATCGTGCTAACCTACAAGGTATACCGCTGTTGGATCACTTTCAAATATTATATATTTGATAAATTTCGAAGACAAATTATTGTTACAGACTACCAGACGTCTAAGAAATTATTATAGACATAAAATTAATATGGCATGCCAGAGTTCATTTTAAACTAAACAGAGACGTATCAGAGACGTAGCTACGTTAATGTGTATGCGACATTGTATTTACAGTGTGAAATGTGTTGAGATGAAACATAAATAAACTAAATAAATATGGTATGTTAACATTATACAATGTCTGGGTAAACGTTATGAATGATGTCCCTGTACATTTGATACTCCTAAGAATTATTGTTTTTTTTTAAACTCGTTCTAAAGAGATTATGCCAGACCAGTTTGTCTTGTTTGTGAAAGCCATTACTTTATGATTACAAAAAGGCTATATTGGTCAATATGGTGGGCGAAATAGACTATTTCGAAAAGCATCATATATTACATAAACTATATTAAACTATATTTTAAAAAGAGACATTTCACGTAATGAAGACGATCATTAAACATAACCCTCATTGTTCAACTTCATTCAATCCATACATACGCTGCACAGAACGTGCGGTCTGGTAATCATCACTGACATCCGCCTGTGTACCGTGCTCCCTTGAGCCGAAGGACAATCCTGTGGGACATTTAAAAAGACCTATGTAATTATATTTTCAATATATGACGACTGTAAAAAATGGTTATGCCGTTTTCAGATAATGTTATGAAATTGAAAAACTAATGTAACAAATTTGCAAAGACATAGATGTGTTTTTGTACATGCATCTGTAATTTATATTAACTTTGTTTTATGTTGTTTTAAGGTTTGCGGAAAATTTAGCATTACATTATAAGCGCACTTTTGTCCAGAATTCCTCAAGATGTTATAGTATTGAACAGACGAACTTCTTAAAGTCATACTGCGTTGAGGCATGGCAATTTACATTGTAATTATTGTTCAGCATCTGTTACAATACAAAGATCGTTTATTAACGACACTCCGTGAACAAATATATAGTACAGACAGTGTGGTTATTGAATTTCTTACGAGCAATGCGCAATTGATTTTTTTCCAAACTGCAACACAATAACTATTTTGTTAATAACAACGCTTACTGAACAACGCTATATAATACACCCACTTTTAAATTGTAACGTCTATTGGTTAGTTACCACATATATTGCATGTAGGGTAATTGTAATCGTAGTGAAGTGCAAAATGGTTCACATCTTACTGTATATGTAGTGTTCATTAGTTGAAGCATGATCTCCAATTGTTTTAACAGAAAGAAATATGTGTGAAAATGATCTGAACATAAATATAAGTGTTAGTCTCATATTATTTGGAAAATGCCTTAAGATATTTTGTTGTTCAAGAATGCTTAAACAGATTTAAATTAAATAATATAATAATTATTTAATTGGTATATACATTAGTCTGCTTAATACAACGGTTTGGCAAAACAACCTTAAACAATGGGCATCTTGTTTAAAAGTGAGGTTTAAAAATGATAAATGTTCTACAATAATGATAACACAACCTCTCTGTTTACTGCACAGTTCTGAAACGAATCTGTAAAACGAACAATGTATCCATTATTATTCTCTGTAGTCCATTAGACTCTAGTTTCGACAGCTGCCGTGTTAGTTAAGTACGTCAAAACAGATGCGGTTATAGACGGATAGTACTGAAGAAAAAAGTTTAAATTGTTACACGTTTGGATATTTGTCCTAACATAAAAACCTCAACAAAGAAACATTTAGTAATGTATGTTTCCGTGTTCAGTATAAACTTCTGCTGTTACGAAAGCTTAAACATGGTAGAATGAGAGAAATTAAATTAAAGCATTAAAAAAATGCATAAAGCGCCACATATATTTCATAATATATCACAGTGGCCGTTCACATTTAATATAAACTAACGTTGCAAAATTTTAAATTGTATATTGTTACTTTTTTGTTATGCAATTGAGGTAAAAAAGTCGATGACTTGGAAAGTGATCATGCTGATGTATCGTCACTTGTAAGTCGGATATGAATAGCATAAATTGTGGTGATGACCGCGAATTATTATTTAAGTGTTACAAACTTACAATCTCTCATATAAGTAGTTCTCAACTTGATTCGGTCAGTTTCCCATGTAAAAGGTTTCAGTAAATTAATGCCGGATTATATACGCTAGATACTTTAATTATGAGCGTAAAACATTTTTCTTAATTGTTTTTTTTTTTTTTTTTTTTTTTTTTTTTTTTNTAGGAAATCATTAATTATCGCCTTCCGGTACACATGCGCACATCGTATTTTTACCTAGATGGAGCCACTTCTAAAATACTTTACAGTTCGGCATACCTTACATCAATAGCCATTCTATAACTTAATAAGAATTTGATTTCATTATAACTGTAACCTCTTTCAAAGTACATCTTTATAAAGTCATCTAGTTTGTTTCTGAAATAAGAATACTTTGTGTACCGGAAGGCGATAGTCGACAATGCGGTAGTACGATGGCGACAATGCGACAATGCGATAGTGCGATAATACGATGACGACAGTGCGACAATACGATGGCGACCATACGACAATGCGACGATGCGACAATGCGACAGTACGATGACGGCAATGCGACAGTGCGACAATACGATGGCGACAGTGCGATAGTACGATGACGGCAATGCGACAGTGCGACAATACGATGACGACAGTACGATGACTGTCGCATTGTCGCCATCGTACTATCGCGTTGTCGCATTGTCGCCATCGAACTATCGCATTGTCGCCATCGTACTATCGCATGGTCGCCATCGTACTATCGCACTATCAA
The DNA here is from genome assembly GCA_007657795.1 of Dreissena rostriformis. Lineage (NCBI taxonomy): Eukaryota > Metazoa > Mollusca > Bivalvia > Myida > Dreissenidae > Dreissena > Dreissena rostriformis. Next base: position 759,325 of record VMBQ01003096.1, read on the forward strand.
ATTGTCGCCCTCTGGATTTTAATGTGTAACCACGATGGCCCTAACGGTATACCGTAATGTGTTGCTAATTTATTTGCCAAAGCTGAATCCCAGCATGTATGATAAAACAATTATAACAAAATATAGACTGTCTAAATGGAGCGAAGCAATTTGCATTTAATGGTATGTGTGCTTATTCAGTTTAATGAAAGAAAAACATGAACGCTTGAAACAAACTGAAAAATCTGGCATAGTAATACATCAGTAATTTGTATTTGAATTGTTTTAAATTACATTAAAAATGTCCTTGTTCAAACTATCACGTTCATCATTCCAATGTGACTACATTTTATCGGATTGAGACTCGTGAACACGGTGATGATGGTCTTCCTTATGGCGACAGATGAGAACCGGCACGTGAGAGTGGTGAACTACGTGATCACTGACGCTGCCCATTAGGGTTCTGCGCACCTTGCCCATTCCTCGCGTGCCGCAGATGATGACGTCAGCTTTCTCCTCTTCTGCAACCCGGATGATCTCCGCCCTAGGCGATCCTGTCGTCTGCTTCACTTTACCATGCAACTGAAAATATTTATTTGCATTAAGTCTGTATAAAGATAAGAAAAGCATAATATATTTAGACATATTCTTCGTTTGCATCAGATCCACACAAAAATGCTTCGATATTAAAATAATTTGTTGTTTCTTATCTACGTCAATGACATGTCTGGTGCAGTAAAGAATAAGATATAACTGTATGCAGATGATTCTGGTATTTTGTTCTCTGGTAAGGATAGGTCTGAACTTGAATCCGTTTTGAGCTCCGAAATGAATGTTCTAAGTGAATGGTTAATTTGTAATAAACAATCTTTGCACTTGGGTAAGACTGAGTCTGTTTTGTTTGGTTCCAAAGAAAGGTTAAAGTCGGGACCAACTCTTAATGTTGTATGCAATGGTAAACCTATTGAAGCTAAGGATTCTGTTAAGTATCTTGGGTCCACTCTTGATCAAAGTATATCCTTTGTATCAATGGCTCGGTCAACTATCAAGAAAGCTTATGCTAGGTTGAAGTTTTTGTACAGGAAGAGTAAGTTCCTTAACCCCCTCTCTAAAATGTTACTGGTCACATCCCTCATCCAGTGTCATTTTGATTATGGTCGTTCAATTTGGTATAACAGCTTGACTCAGGAACTTAGGAATAAATTACAGGTCACCCAGAACAGAATGATCAGGTTTGTGTTGGATCTTGAAGCAAGAGATCATATAGATCAAAGTCATTTTGTCAAGCAAAACTGGTTAACAGTCTCTAAAAGGGTTAATCAAATCATGTTGTGCCATGTGCTCAAAATCTACAGAGGTAGATCACCAGGTTATCTAAATGAGCATTTCTTTCCACTTAGTTCAGTTCATAACTTTACCACTAGGTAAGAACGTCAGTTGGTTCTTCCAGTGATTCATTCACAAACACCGGAAGATTGTGTTTGCCCAAGGTTAAAGGTTTTGGTAAACGGTCATTTGCTTATCAAGGTTGTTCTCTCTGGAATGAAGTGCCACAACATATAAGACAGGCTAAGAACCTCACCAATTTCAAGTCCACCGTCAAAACCCATCTGCTTTCTACTATTTGAGTTTTTTTCTAGTTTTATTTGTATTTTAATAGTGCAAAGTAATGCAATGCAAAATTCTGTGATAGTAACTTCATGTCTGTGAAAATGATCTCTAAGATTAACTTAGTATTCAATTTTCCTCATAAAGGTTTGATAAGTTGTTGTTTCTAGGTCAACTACATTAAATTTGTTAAGGACCACAACGGAAATAAGGATTTACTTCCTTTTTGTGCTATCCTTGTATTTTAATGTTTGTGACATGGTTTAAATCTTAATTACACATATATAATTACCAATTATAGTATTTTTATTTTAATGTCTCAAATTTTTATATTAAGTTATATAATTTATTAATTATTATAAACCTGTATCTCTGTATGCTTGTATTATCAACTGTGATGCTATTGTCAATTATATGTTTGCTATTTCTTATGCCATAAGCAGATACAACTTATTTTATGTGTAATATGTGCTTATGTACAATGCGTTACAAATTGTTAAAATATGAAATAAATGAATGAATGAATGCAAAAAATACAAACAAATATTTTTCATTCTACGCAACAAAGGCATTCCCATTAACGTTCTTCGTATCTTTTTGAATATGTCGCATATGAGGTATTATATCGTCAATATTCTTATATTTCACAGCAGATAACTTCGCTTACCTCATGTGTTTTCAACATAGCGCTCAGCTTTTTAAGGTATTCCTCCGCGTGCACGTTTTCTTCTGCCATCATTTGATTCATCATGTTCACGCCCCCGACACCAATCGCTGGAAAACATGAAACTTGTTTACACGATAATGAGAATTCTTTGAAAAGGTGTACGTATAAATGGAAAATTATATATGCATGTCATAACAACAACAATAATATGGCATATTTCTAGCGTGTACTGGATGCTTTCTTAACTTAGTTTACTCTTCTAATTACTTACGCATTGCTGCCAGTGTGTGGAACTCGACGGCGTGAAACAGAATAACGTAGTTACCAGGTCGGTGCATATTCTTTAGATACCCTAAAATTATGAAGAAACAGCTACAAACATAGAAAAACAAATAGGGCCAGCGTTCTATATGCGGGTTGCTCTCACTAGAAAGTGCCATATTCACAGGCGTTTATCAGCAGTTTTGTCCGCCCATTGTTCGAGAGATTCACGCATATTACTCGAGACAAGTGTGAACTTACCAAAGGCGAACAAAAGCACTTCAAATGCAGATTAAAAACTTTGCAGAAATTACCTCCCCTTTCGGTTAGTAGTTACCGCTGTCGCCATAAAACCATTCTTCGAAATATGGAAGGATTTGTCGCATGTTTTTATTTAATACAACTCAGTTCAAATGTTTACATAACTTTTCAGTATGATATGTATACATCTATGTCAGTCAATAAAAAGAAAATGAAAAGAGCATTTCTTTGTAAAACCACAAACACTTATTTGTTATGATGGCAGATATTTGAAAATAGCTATGATTGGAACGAGAAAAAAAATGCGCGGAGGTTTAGGTTTTGAAGGGTTTGCGGCAAGAGGATGTTGACTATGGTCGGCAGGGTAAGTCTGGAGAGTCATATGTAAGGTTAGGAGAGAAACTAAAGCAATGTACTTACATTCAAATGCGTAATCTGCGTATGAACTCGCATCCATTGCAATGAGCACGTGCGATTCATTGCCGGTCGCCATCGTCGTCTGTTTTCTGCTTTATATCCGTAAGCTGAAAATCAACATTTGACACTCACAATCTTAGTCAGCCACGTTTGTTAAGTAATCAATGCAGTTTACTGATAGCATGTCCAAAGTGTGTCGCATAATCGAGATTTTAGACATAGTAGAGTTCGACTATCTAGATGAATGATTGTACATTTTGTACTTCATGTTTCGACTTTCAAAATGAAGATACATGTCTTCCATACATATTTAAATTGACTCCATGTGGTAGTAAACTTTTAAGAACTTAAATAATGTAACACGTTCGAGTCATTTCTTGCTCACTTTTACCGTATGCGTGTTGACCAAGTTTCGTATGTACCAATATTGTGTTCCAAAGAAGGTTGTTAAAATTATGACTGTTTTAGTAAGAAAGGCAGATATTTTATTTCGGAATTATATTATAATGAAGCAAACATTCTCTTGGTATACGGCCATTCGGAAATAATTGTGTAAAATTCCATTAATATTATTGAAGAGCTTTTAAACTTATGGTCGGAGTAAACAACTTTAATGCAAATCCCAGTTGAAGTTCTAGTTACCAGACTGTGCATTGGATAGGTACCATTTGCATACGTTTAGTAGAGGAGTACTAACAAATGTTTGTTTGAAATAATTTTGTTAAATCTGAAACTTGAAACCCTTGGTGAAGCGTGTTAAATAATGACCGCATGCGAACTTTTTGAATATTGAAAAATCTAAAATGACCCGTATGGTTCTTGAAGTACTACGACAGTTATGAACTTGTTCAAACATACGTGCTTGAAGTACTACGACAGTTATGAACTTGTTCAAACATACGTGCTTGAAGTAGCACCACAACTGTTTTTTTTTCCGAAAACGTAGGTCAATCACAGAGCTATCGTAGCTCAATACGGCTGAATCTAACGACCATCCATGTATTCGTAGCATGTCTCGCTGAAAGAGAACATTTTTCCGTTTAAAACGTGTCATTCAATGTATTTACTAACAAATATAATAAAACCAAAAGTGATAAGGAAAAACTAAATACAATAAACTTCATCGTTACAAAATCAACATCATTCAGCATTAATGTTGCTCATAACACGTAGAAATCAGACTTCTCAACTGCTGATGGAACATAATCTGGCAGTACTTGTACCAATAGTTGAAGCATTGAATGTTCATGTACACTATAGTAATGATGTTCACTGTGGTTCATGTGACGTCTCAAAAGGAAAGAATGTATACTGCCAGATTCATGTCAACTATGTTCCAGAATGTTTAGTGATGATTATGATAGACCTGTTGAATTCTGCCCTTAGATATGGCATAATGAAGAGACCAAATTCTCAAGAAATGCACATGATCTCTTGAACTAAATTGACTTGATTGTTAAAACTCCAGTTGTACATGTAAGTTTAACTGATATATGTTATTGGCTAAAGAAAGTGGAGAAATTGATTGAATGGTTATGCACTCAATCACATTTGACCCTCCAGGGCTTCCGTTGTATACGGTTTCATAGAAATACATTATCAATAAAATATTATGGGTGTACAATATTATTAGAAGTGTAAGTATAAAAAGGCATTACATTCACGTAAACGACTATGTCTCGTGTATACATCCTAGTTCTTACGGCCAGATTACATTGGCATTTATAAAAACGAAGACAAAAATGAATGAGCATTTTGAAAAGTATTATTATATATATAATTTATATATGCTATCCGTATCAAGAAAGTTGACATTTCTTTAATTGAGCGGAAATGGTTTAATTATTACTTGTGAAGGTAGATTTGTAGACCCGCGAAAATGTCTTTTCTGTGTATATCTGGACAAATTAATATTTATTATATCATGTGCTACGTATGCTGAACAAAATAGACATGTATGTATGGCACAAAACACTTGTATACATATATCAATATATTTCTATAAATTGTTATAATATGGTTACAGATTTTCTGAATACACACGTTCGCTTAACTTTTATTCAATGTCAGTTAACACTAAGAAGTAGAGTCCCAATATGGCATACATATTTCTACTGATGTTTTTCCTTCGTCCTGCAATACATGCACTTGCAACGTGTCAATCTGCCTAGACGTGAGCGGATCTTTAAATCGGTCGCCGTTTAAATATGGAATAACGATTTAAAATACTTGTGCTAGCATACAACAAAATAGAGCATACTCATTTCTACGTGATATGTATGGTAACAATAACATAACAGTCAACATTTACGACCTAAGTTATATCTTTATCATTATATGTAAAGTAGCAGCCTTGAGGCTGATATATTAATAAACAAAAACTGTTCAAGAATAGCATCCGATTCAAATTTGAAAATTCCAACCCACGAAAGTTGCAGTTTAAGCCACGACCTGACAATCATTTCAGTGAAAACTACATTTTTATGTCTTTCTGGGGCTCGTGGTGGTGGCCAAGATGGTGGTTATGGTGGTCGTCCTTATGACGGCAGATGAGAACCGGCACGTGCGAATGGTGCATCACGTGATCACTGACGCTGCCAAGAAAGGTTCTGCGCACCGTGCCCATCCCGCGTGTGCCGCAGATGATGACGTCAGCTTTATCCTCTTCTGCAACCCTGATGATCTCCAACCTTGGTGGGCCTGTTGTCTGCTTCACCTTTCCATGCAACTGAAAAGTGCATTTTTAATGTGTTATATCTTTTTATTTGTTTATGTTGATATAATATAATGTTCAACGTATGTTTTGTTATACATGTAATATAAATATTCAAGATTGTTATTTTTTGTAGATTTATAAGATTATAAACACGATTAGGCTTTAAGCCCATGAGCGCACATATAGTAACACATACATATCTTCGAAAACTAGAGCACGATGATGAGATTTATTTTATACGACTTTAATGGTTTTGTAGTTGCTGCGAGGATAGGCAAGCATACATCAATATATTCTAGTGTATAACTCAAAACGTTATTTACATAAACCTGAAAAACGTCTTTTCTTTTTAAAAATGCAACCAAACATTGTTTTGGACAGCATTATAATTTGCTTAGATTGCTTTCTGACAACTAATGATTACTTGATGATCTTTCATCATAGCAGTCAGTTTGGTGACGTATTTATCCGCGGTGGCCTTCTCTTCCTCGATCATTCGGTTGATGAGTTCCGCGCTTCCGACACCCATAGCTGGAAAAAAATATACATGGTCATTGGGTGATGTACTGCAGTAGATTAATACAAAATTATTATCTGGTTTACAGTGGCTTTAACCATGCATTTACCGTTACTTTACTAGTAAATAACAAGTGTTAATATTCAATTTATAATTTATAGGGCCGAACCGGATTATTATTGCTTGTAACTTACGCATTGAGGTCAGAGCGTGGAACTCAACGGCGTGAAAAAGAGTCACGTGGTGCGTGGGCCTGTGCATGTTCTTCAGATACCCTGAAATAGAAACCAGGTACCAAATTAAGCCGCATGCAGGTTAAAAAGGCTAAACGTGTTATATATTTTATTGAAAGTCTTCGACTTTAAGTCCCAAGTGCACGTTGCCTCATGAACGTAAGCAAAATATAACTTCAACACGGCGACGCGCAATACCATATAAAGTAACCATTCCGTCTATGGATATGATTATGTCTTTTAAACGTATCAACATGACTAACATTTATTGTTTGCTGTTATAACAGGCGAAAACAAGTAAGGAATATGGTTTCTGATTCCAACGATGAAGATGATGTTTATGGTGATGAAAATGGTGCTGATGGTGATGAAGATGACGATGACGATGCTGATGGTGGTGATGGTGACGATGATAATGATGATGATGATGATGATGATGATGATGATGATGATGATGATGATGATGATGATGATGACGATGATAATGATGATGATGATGATGATGATGATGATGATGATGATGATGATGATGATGATGATGATGATGATGATGATGATGATGATCATGATGATGATCATGATGATGATCATGATGATGATCATGATGATGATCATGATGATGATGATGAT
>VMBQ01003096.1:767974-797426 GCA_007657795.1 Dreissena rostriformis
AAAAACTAGAACTCCGCGAGTTGGATGTGTCGCCTGATGGTAATGGATTAACCAAGAAATTGGCCCATTTCAATAAGTCTTAGTCCAAAATAAGGTCAAGGTCAAAATGGCTTGGGTGATGCTGGTGTGTGCAGGTTGATGAGAGACAACATCCATGCAAGTATTCAAGCTCTGTAGCAAGCGGTATTGATGTCAGACGAAACGGTCAAAATGGGTTAACAAAGATTTTCGTACGGTGGACGGACGGAGAGGACAAACGCTATATGCCTCCCGCATCGTAGATGCCGGGGGCATAAAAGAAATCTATCAAAAAAAATGTAATGTTTAAAGTAAAGCTCAAGACATGTAGTTATGAACCTTTTTTGGGTCGCGGTCGCAGATTTCGAAATCTAAACCCGGACCCTAAGTTCAAGGTCAAGGTCACAGGGGTCAAAACTTTTATGCGCATGGCAAGATCTTGTCCAGATACACATGCGTACCAAATATGAAAGCAATATCTGGAGGGACACAGATGTTAGGAGCTTTTTTTGAATCGCGGTCGCAGATTTCCAAAACGGAACACGGACCCCAAGTTCAAAAATTTCATGCGCATGTAAAGGTGTTGTCCAGATACACATGCGTACCAAATATGAAAGCAATATCTGAAGGGACACAGTAGGCATGAACCTTTTTCGATTCGCGGTCGCAGATTGCGAAACCTGAACGCTGACCTCAAGTTCAAGGTCACAGGGGTTAAAAATTGTATGCGCATGAAAAGGTGTTGTCCAGATACATATGCATACCAAATATGAAAGCAATATCTGAAGGGACACAGTAGTAATGAGTCTTTTTCGAATCGCGGTCGAAGATTTCGAAAACTGAACGCTGACCTCAAGTTCAAGGTCAAGGTCACAGGGGTCAAACAATTTATGCGCATGGAAAGGTTTTGTCCAGATACACATGCATACCAAATATAAAAGCAATATCTGAAGGGACTCAGTAGTTGTGAGCCTTTATCGAATCGCGGTCGCAGATTTCGAAACCTGAACGCTTACCTCAAGTTCAAGGTCACAAGGGTTAAAAATTGTATGCGCATACAAAGGTGTTGTCCAGATACACATGCATACCAAATATTAAAGCAATATCTGAAGGGACACAGTAGTTATGAGCCTTTTTCGAATCGCGGTTGCAGATTTCGAATCGCGGTCGCAGATTTCTAAACGCTTACCTCAAGTTAAAGGTCACAGGGGTAAAAAATTGTATGCGCATGGAAAGGTATGGAAAGGTGTTGTCCAGATACACATGCATACCAAATATGAAAGCAATATCTGAAGGGACACAGAAGTTATGAGCCTTTTTCGAAAAGTGTGACGCCGCAGACGACGCCGCCGACAAGGTAAGCCGCCGACAAGGTAACACCTATATGTCCCCTGACCATAGTCAGGCGACACAAAAAGGGGGATAACTTTTACGATGACAAAAATCGAAAATGCACAAGTTAAAATCAAAATGAATAAAATGCCTGCAGGTTTGAATGTTGTACCTTAAAATGTGTAGGTTAATGCCTACGAACAAGTTTGTGTCTACGGACAGAATGACAAGCGGAAGACGTCCTTAGTAAATACAGAGCTTAGTTACAAGTGGGGTATACATATGTAATGGCGCTTATGTCATGCTAGTTCAAAGTTGATTACTGTACAAAAAAAAAACAAGCACTCACAATTTACAACAAAGCTTTTTTGAAAAGTTTGCTGCAAATGAATTATAAGGTTACATGGATTTTCACAGTTCATAACTATCACATTAAAGCAGGGTGGTAAATATGCCGTGTAAAGTTCAATATATTCTTCAGTAATGCTGACATATAAAGATCATCTATAATTGTTTTTGAGATAGTCATGAGTCCAGGAAAAGTTTGAACTCATTAATTGATTATCAATTGCCAGCATATAACCTGGTGTTGTTTACCATTCAGAATATGAGATTCTTTGAGTGAGAAAGGTCGTGTGACTCGCTCTCAGCAAAAGATGAAAAAGCTGTATGGCCAAATAACTAAACCCAAGACACATGGAAACGCCACGAAACCAGATTTTTAACGTGTTAATTAATAATTGAATTTAAATCATTGTGAATGCCCTAGCTAGGTCTGTAATGAAAGCTCCACTCATACAAATTGTCAGCATCGTACCTCCAACTCAAGTTATTTAGCGGAAAATAGTTTAGTAACAGTGACCTTGACATTGATCCAACTCGTCACAAATGCAAGCCCAAGCTTGGTCAGCATGTAAGCTACGAATGTACATATTTCAGAACTTAACCCACATAAAAACTCAAGCTGTTGACCGGAAACAGTATTTGTTTTTAGTTTAAAAAAAAAAGTTGCATTTAGTTTTAACCCAACTGGTCCTAGATGAAATCCTAAGCTAGGTAAACATATAAGCTGCATGCACACAAACTTCCCACACATTATCTTCATCCAAACTCAAGTGATTGAGAAGAAACCGTTTTTTCCTATTTTTACTGAAAGTGACATTGACTTTACAGACCCCAAATGCAATCTCAGCTTAGGCCTACATTACGCTGCACACACACACACAGACACACGCACACGCACACGCACACGCACACACACACACACACACACACACACCCAATATTGAGCATAAACTGATGTTCTATCTTTTAGTAACAGTGACCTCTATCTTTAAATAATCATTTCACTTACTCATTGTGGCCGAATGGTTGTTTTTGAATTTCATTTGAGATAATATAAAGCTTTACAGATATACACGGACCTTATTTGAAAAAAAAGACGATACATGGAGAGTAAAATATTTATATGCACCAAAAGTGGTCGCGTAGTATGTATGTGCAGTTAAAATATGCATAATAATTACTTTGTATTCATACAGAACGACCAATAGCCGGGCAAAAACGCGGAATTCTTCCCTGTATTAAAAGAACAGTCAAATCATTAAAATTCTTGATCAACTAAAGAATGTACAAAAAAAAACATGTCGAAAGTGTTTCATTATTGGTCATTTTATAAACCCGGCCTAATGCGTTGCGTCTCAGTTCTAATAGAAGCTGTAAATAAATTATAGTTGTTGTGTTTTTCCGTCCGAAAAAAAACTTTTGTTATAATTTATTATTCAAATATGATCTATATACTGGTTTACAGGAGTATATGATAGTATGCACATGAGTGGTAAAGAACAATGATAAAAGTACAATTAAACACACGCGCAGAACAAAAGGGCACAACTCACAGTAACATTCCATATTCTTACGCACTTTATCAATTAACAGCACAATCGAACACAATCAATCCTCAAGATTTTAGTCGTCAACAACAGCGCAACCTAGTGCAAGCGTGCATAGCCCTTTGGCCACATGTCGTTGGCAAGTCCACGTGTCCATTACATATAAATAAAAACATTTCTTCTTGCATAAAAGATAAAAAGTTCCATGCAAGTCAATATTACAGTTTTATTTGCGATTTTAACGTGTTTTAATTGCTTATTCCAAGTTTGGCCAAAGTCATCCTTACGCTGGGTTTTAATCGTAAACATTCGGGCAAATATCTGCGTTTGTCGTTTAATACTTCACCTAAAACAGGGTTTGTATAGGTCCTTTCCTAAAAATACACGAAAAAAGTTGAAACCCGTTGCAAGTTCAATACTGAATCAAATTCAACATTTCGAATGCCATTTGACAAAGGCCTATTCCAGCCGTTTGCACATTCACTCAAAAACACTAATTTTTAACGTCTGCCTGCGGCTCGTGGTGATGATCAGTATGAGGGTGATGGTGGTCGTCCTTATGACGACATATGAGAACCGGCACGTGCGAATGATGCAGCACGTGATCACTGACGCTGCCAACTAGGGTTCTGCGCACCTTGCCCATCCCGCGCGTGCCGCAAATGATGAGATTGGCTTTCTCCTCGTCTGCTACTCGGATGATCTCGGTCCTAGGTGGGCCAGTCGTCTGCTTAACTTTACCGTGCAACTGGGGAAAATGTGTCAATACAACGTCTAATAAAGTAATATAATATGTATACAGTACGCATAACAAATTGTGGACAACGTTGCATTTAAACGTTCTGGTATTGACTAAAACTGAACTACATGAAACGGCTTATATTCTTTCAGGTAAGTACTCATAAAACAAGTTCAAACATGGCTTCTGCAAAATAATGAATATCTTGTTCAAAATATAGTTTAATCATACATGCATGTATAATAATAATAATAATAAAAATAATAATAATAATAATAATAATAATAATAATTATTATTATTATTATTATTATTATTATTATTATTATTATTAGTATTATTATTATTATTATTATTATTATTATTNTCAAGTATGCCTCTGCTTTGACTTTTTCTTCCGTTATTACCTGGCTTATAAGTTCCGCACTTCCAAGTCCCATCGCTGTAAAGCATATAGCACATAATCAGTTTTATTTGAATTTGTCACATTGTCCATTGTTTGAGTATTCGGCTTGATATTGAAATAAGGTTCTTTTAAGTAAGTACTGTAAATATCAATTCTCGTACAGCGTACAGATAAATTGGGAAATTTTCTACCCTGTCAGCACTTCACACCTACTTATAATATTCTAACAATGTGAAAGCACATACACGTCTTAATTTGCCAATTGTTCGGGAATAGTTTACGGTTTCCTGGATTTTACCTCAACGTGTAAGTTTTGAGGTCAACATGATTAAATTTGGGTTATTGATCCTCGTTCTGTGAAAATTGGGTTTATTGTATGTGCGTTAAGTGTCGTCCTAGATTAGCCTGTACAGTCCTCACAGGCTTACCAGGGACGACACTTTCCGCCTACACTGGATTTTCCTATAGAAAAGAACTCCTTTAAACGAAAAATTCGATAAAAGCGAAAAGCGTCGTCCCAAATCTGGGACGACAATTTACACAAATACATTAAGCGCAGTTTTCCTAGAACCAAGCTCATCTATTGTCCTCTTACAGTTATGTTACTGGTTTCTGTACTTACGCATTGTAGCTATCATGTGGAACTCGACGGCGTGAAACAGAATCACGTAGGTGTTAGGCTTATGGATGTTCTCAATATACCCTGAAATAAACGTCAGTATTTATTACCGTCAACATATACATTATGTAACATCATTAATTATGGTTTCGTCTGAAAGTGCCACGAACAGCGCTGTGATGCGTGTATGGCAAAACATGCTTTCGCAAGAAAGTGACATGCATCGCTTCGATGTCAAGTGAAATGTGTCACGATGTCTATACTTTTCGACCGATTGTTGTTTATGGCCAATCAACAACAATATGTTATTATTGTGAGTGGGAATTGAATCAATAGTAAGTTTACTTACAAGACTGGTTTTCAATCAACGAATCAGAAAGTCCTAGAGCAAACGCGAAACGTACCGGTATTTACTATTTTAACTTGATCTGACTTATATTTCTGCAATTGCAATGAGAACTAAACTACTCCACTAAACTCACACTCAAAAGCGTAGTCGCTGTACGGACTCTCATCCATCGCAATAAGCACGTGCGATTCATTTCCGGTCGCCATTGTCGTCTCGTGATGTCTGAAATATATATCCACTAAAATCTGTAAAAACGTCAAACATTGATATCAGATTAGTGCATCATGCTTACAACCTTAAACAGATACTATCCATTCTTTACACTTTTAAACCCGTCTCAATACGGCTTTACCGTCAATCATTCCATATCATCCTTAAAGGGACTTGTTCACAGTTTATCAAAATGAGAATTTTTCAACTTTTTGTCACAGATTCAAGAAATAAATAAACCATGTACATCAGTGTGCGAAATAACACTAATGCCACAGACTAATACTGAAAATACACATACGTTAACGAAAAATCATCGTTAAAAGGTGATTAAATTATAAAGCGTCTCAGACGCGTAACGATCTAAAAATTTCGATTTCTTGTGTTATCGTTATATTTTGAAACACGTGGATAGTTATACAAAGTATAAAGTTAATGGCAACCCATGTGAAGACGGATGGTCAGGTCCGCACATAATTTAGTCGTAAAGACTCAACGACGACCCGAACATAAACTCTGAATTACACACATACACACGTGAAGACGGATGGTTGAGTGGTTTCGGAACTTGGCTTTTCCTCAATGGGCCATTGGTTCGAGCTCTGGTGCGGTTACCTTTTTTCTATTTTCTTGCTTTTATTCTTGTTTTTATATTGTAGCTCTTTAGTTCTGATGTTTATTTTAATCAATTTAAAGCATTTAATGACAAACTTCAAAACATGCCAAAATCTGTGAACAAGTCCCTTTAAATTTGTAATGGCAAGTCCGAGTTAACATTTCATTTTGGACGCGTTTTTTGCTTCCTAATCTTTATATTTAAAAAAAAAGACCTAGTGTCATAATTTTGCCAAAAAACTTGCAGCTTACATTCCTTCCTTTCAGATCACATACAAAACGAAATCCATCAAGCAATTGAAGGGGAGAAAGTATATATACATCAATTGAGTAACAATGACAAAGGGCCATAGTTCTACCAAAATGGACCGCACCCACAATTCCATCTTAAACAGCCACTTACTTACACGTGAAGGTGCTTCACATAAGAAAGCCTGGGCGAAATATCGCTAGCAGTAAAAGACGAGTTGATTAAACACAATTTAAAGAAGTATACATTATACAGTAGAAACAAGGAAAAAGTGCAATTATTCTGTATAAAATTTCTTCCTTTGCAATCACCTACATATAAAGTGTCTTCATGTGAGTAGTTAAGTTAACAAATTGTTGAGACGCATGTACATACGTACGTTCAGACGGACGGACGACTTTAATGCTTTATGCCCTCTTTGTGATGGCATAATAACAGATGTATGAACATTTTATGAATGCCTCATGTTATTAAATATGCATACTAAATAACAGTGTTTTTGTAGATTCTAGTACAATGAACTCTAGACATACGTTATGCATTTGTTTTTGTTCAATGTTTAGATACAGTGTTTTATAATAACATTGGCCTCGATCAATATAGAATGTTTTTTTTTTTATAATTTGTAGACTACATCTCAACAAAACTGACTGTTTCTGGCACAGGTGGTTTGTGTAAATACGAGGAATAAAGTACGTGTTATTTTATATATTCTAAAATGTTCCGTGCAATAGAACCCGACATTTCAAATGGTAAATTAAAATTGTTAATACAAAATCTTTATTCTGAGTTTTGTACGCGAGATAACTCGCGTACATATCGGTTGGTAAAGTACAAAAGTTGCGGCCCTTCGTTAGTCTGGCCTTGAATATGATCTACGTGATTCTTGCATGAGTCAGTGAGTACAATTGAGTTTAAAAACAACACATCATATACATAGACAATTATTAATTCACTTTAAAAAAAAGTAAGTATAAATGACAGTACCTTTGCTCCTAATTCACAAGAAATAAAATAATCTTTATGCTAACACTGAGTTTAATCCGATTTATTTGCATAGCAGCTTTACCCTATGAACAACGTCCCGCAAGATGTGTAATCACATGGTACACGTTATAGGAAAAACGCGCTCTCGGATCACGAGACTGAGTTCGCATGTAGTTCACTTTTGTGTGCGTTTCTTTGTTTGCTTAAAGAACATGAAGCTCTCGTGACACAGATCGATGTCGCTTTATGTATAAATAGTATGACCCTCATACAAGATATATGCCGTGTGACGCTAATAAGTCTCACTTCACCAAAAAGAAAATACCGGTTGTTGTGTTTTGAACGCATTAATTGGAAAGTGTTGTCTATCTGAAATAAGAAGAGTTTCAGGTTGAAAATGTAAGCTACGGTTTCTGGAGTTATACATTGGTGTTTATAACAAAATATTAAATTACGAAATCGGTGTAAACGCGCAGTATATCACGTAATTAACAACTTTACAGCGCCTTGCGTGTCTTGAAATTTATTAGGTCCTTGTGCGCCCGAGGCTGCATTATTTGAGGACCCCGAGTGTGTCCTAGCACCCACACTTTTAAATTATGGCTGAAAATTTCCAGCTATTTGATTTTTACCGAAAGATAATATAATTTGGTTTGGCTTTGTGCTGTCGTGGGAAACCGAAGTATCCAGGGGATGCTTGGATTGAACCCGGGTTGCATAGGTGAGACGCGCATGTACCAACCACTGCACTTACCCGACACTTAGGCCGACAGCCATCTTACCGCGTTCACCATCATCATATTTCATTGTTTATTGATAGGTCATTCTGCGGGGGTTGACCTGCCCCTCTGACCTTTCTGGGGAAAATTTTAATTTGGAGCCAACATCGGTAAATTTATCCGGGCTGCCCCGGGTAATCGCCAACGATATCATTTGATTCCAAATAGAACAGTGCACGGTGGCCAAGGCGACCTTAATGTGCACCGATAGACAATTTCTATGACAACCCATGCCTGATTTCATTGTCTCCAAAAGGAAAACGGAACAAGGCTACTACGCCACGGGAGTGCTGACTAATTCAAGACTGCTTCTTGTCGCTCTTTGCGCGCTGTTGCTGACTTTATGGACGCTCGTGACGTCACCGGCTGTCGATCAAACCACCGAACGGTTTCCTCAGTACGTTGGGCGAACCGAGTACCACCGTCCTGGGCCTCTTCCGGACTCGAAGAAAATGCGTCTAAACGCATCATTCGACGGGACTTCCAAGTTCCAGGAGACAGCGGTAGAGGACGTCTGACTCGAAAGATGGCTGTACTCGATGGATGTGCAGAGCTGACCGCATAAGTTCCCCAACCCGTCTTTCATAGTAATAAAGGCAAAGAAAGTAGGTAGTTTTAAGTCATCAAGAAGTACTTCTGCGGGAGACTCTAACCCCGGTCGCGACGAGCATGCTCCCGCTTGCTGACCGGGAACTTATAGCGCAAATACAGTGGTAGGTCTTTGTATAACAGCGTGAGCGAGTATAAAAACAGCTATGCTACCGGATAATTTTACATTTTGATGACAAGACATCATAGAAAACCGGAATATACAAATATTTACACAAATATTAACAGGATTGTATCTTATAAAACATCAAACGCTTAAATTAATATACTTAAAACAATCAAGCCATCTTATATTATTTGCAACATAGTAAATATTACTTTTTTAATCAAAATATAACCCAAATGAATTTGACAATGCATATATGAAAACCTCTTTGAAATTAAGTATACATTCTGTGACAAGACCGTCCTGTGAATACGATTAATTGGCAACATATGGCGCTATGGAACGGTATTTAGGTAAAAATTACATCATTCGTGGTGAATATTTACATTATGACTGATGTTTATTCTAATATGCTTCATGACAATTCCAACATGCTTGCTGTCTATTCGTTTATACTTGATGAATGTTGCACCATTACATCATTCATGATGAATTATTTACATTATGCCTGATGTTTATCCTAATATGCTTCATGACAATTCCAACATGCTTGTTGTCTTTTTGGTTATACTTGATGATTGTTGCAACATGCTTGGTGACTATCCAATGTTTGTGTGTTCATTATTCCTGAAACCAGTCGTAATCGGTTTTGCCACTAAGCGTCATTAACAACGGCAGTTAGCAACAGGCAGTAAGCAGAATGCAACTAAGCAGAATGCACTTACCAAATTATTACAATAGGTGGCGCACGTTTATTTTCCGTATGTTGAATAAATTACTTTTCGGAAAAAAGAGAAAACTTCCGAACCATTTTGACTACTATACTGAATAAGCTGAATTAGTTCCCTTTGTTTTATAATCTCCATTAAACTAAATACGTAAATACCAGTATAGGCCTACACAAGAAATTGACTGCCGTGAATGTTTTTGATATTTGTAAGCTGCAGTTGGTATTTATTTCCCGATCAGTATTATAATTAAGTATTTCAATGGTATGAATCATTTTCACGGAACGATTGATTTTGTATTAGAGTTTTCATTCTTCATAAGTTGAATAGTTTTCGGATAAATAAGTGGAAAATGTAATTTCGGATAATATTCATTATATGGATGAATAGTATTGTCAAAATCCTTATTTTTACCAATGATATGTACATTTTTGGCTTACATAATACAATTTATTCTGTTTAAAAATCGATAATGTATTTGTACATCCATTTTGATTATTTTATCAATGCTCCTTAATAACAAACAACTATATAATAAATTTTACAAGCCACTGCTCATCCTACTAGAACTATTTTACATTGTGCTATTGTACTTGTAATTTTTGCTATGATTTTTGCTATGATGGCTGAGAGAGCTGAGTTAAAAAGCTGAGTAAGAATAATTATTATTGTAAATAAATAGTCATTTTTTTNGCAATTTTAACAGATCCCAATGCTTTCAGGAAGCTGTAAAAGCATGAAACATAGAGTGAATCCTGGGAATTGATAAACAATGAGATAATAATGACATGCTTATAACATCACACATTAAAGTACTAGCCTGTGGATTTACCACAACAGCAATGTTCAGTAAGCAATGTTCAGTTAATTTAAGTCACATGTTTTGGGTGTCATTAAGCTCAAATTACAAACTTGAATTCATATTTTCGTAGCTCTGCACAGTTTTCCACTATACTTGTTTTGGAAAAGATATTTGGCTTTGACACAAGTCTAAAAACAGTCTCCCATATTTCTGTTATCATCTACTATCATCTATTGACAAAAAAGGAACTTGATTGAATACAACCCAATTACGAAGACCGATGCTTCAGAATGCATCTATCATCATGATCACCATGGGAACAAGGCCTAAGTACCAGAGACACAGGGGAATACTGGTGTTGTATTGGCTTTTGTCTTCATACATACAGTATCTGTGAAATGCCTAGTTTTCATAGAGTTTTAAGTACATACAGACTTCATGTCCATGGCTAATCAATAAACATTCTTCTTTATACCCACGGGTTCAGATTACAGACTGTCAAGGACCCTACTTCCAACTATTAACAACTTGTACGAAACTGTACAACAGTCCAAAAAGTGGGACCCAATAAACACATACTTGTCAGGTATATTCTGAACATGTTTGTAAAACCAGATATGCCAGTGTTGTTCCTTGATGCAAATCTAATCATTAAACAATTATGAACATAGCTTGTGGCAACATCTACCGATAAAATGCATGCATACTAGCTCACACATTACTGGTAAATTTAAGGATAACTATCCTTCCAGTTATAAATATTTTACAACACACTCTGGTAGCAGTAGGAAAGGAAGAAAAGTAAACAATTGATCTCTGCAATTTTAACAGATCCCAATGCTTTCAGGAAGCTGTAAAAGCATGAAACATAGAGTGAATCCTGGGAATTGATAAACAATGAGATAATAATGACATGCTTATAACATCACACATTAAAGTACTAGCCTGTGGATTTACCACAACAGCAATGTTCAGTAAGCAATGTTCAGTTAATTTAAGTCACATGTTTTGGGTGTCATTAAGCTCAAATTACAAACTTGAATTCATATTTTCGTAGCTCTGCACAGTTTTCCACTATACTTGTTTTGGAAAAGATATTTGGCTTTGACACAAGTCTAAAAACAGTCTCCCATATTTCTGTTATCATCTACTATCATCTATTGACAAAAAAGGAACTTGATTGAATACAACCCAATTACGAAGACCGATGCTTCAGAATGCATCTATCATCATGATCACCATGGGAACAAGGCCTAAGTACCAGAGACACAGGGGAATACTGGTGTTGTATTGGCTTTTGTCTTCATACATACAGTATCTGTGAAATGCCTAGTTTTCATAGAGTTTTAAGTACATACAGACTTCATGTCCATGGCTAATCAATAAACATTCTTCTTTATACCCACGGGTTCAGATTACAGACTGTCAAGGACCCTACTTCCAACTATTAACAACTTGTACGAAACTGTACAACAGTCCAAAAAGTGGGACCCAATAAACACATACTTGTCAGGTATATTCTGAACATGTTTGTAAAACCAGATATGCCAGTGTTGTTCCTTGATGCAAATCTAATCATTAAACAATTATGAACATAGCTTGTGGCAACATCTACCGATAAAATGCATGCATACTAGCTCACACATTACTGGTAAATTTAAGGATAACTATCCTTCCAGTTATAAATATTTTACAACACACTCTGGTAGCAGTAGGAAAGGAAGAAAAGTAAACAATTGATCTCTGCAATTTTAACAGATCCCAATGCTTTCAGGAAGCTGTAAAAGCATGAAACATAGAGTGAATCCTGGGAATTGATAAACAATGAGATAATAATGACATGCTTATAACATCACACATTAAAGTACTAGCCTGTGGATTTACCACAACAGCAATGTTCAGTAAGCAATGTTCAGTTAATTTAAGTCACATGTTTTGGGTGTCATTAAGCTCAAATTACAAACTTGAATTCATATTTTCGTAGCTCTGCACAGTTTTCCACTATACTTGTTTTGGAAAAGATATTTGGCTTTGACACAAGTCTAAAAACAGTCTCCCATATTTCTGTTATCATCTACTATCATCTATTGACAAAAAAGGAACTTGATTGAATACAACCCAATTACGAAGACCGATGCTTCAGAATGCATCTATCATCATGATCACCATGGGAACAAGGCCTAAGTACCAGAGACACAGGGGAATACTGGTGTTGTATTGGCTTTTGTCTTCATACATACAGTATCTGTGAAATGCCTAGTTTTCATAGAGTTTTAAGTACATACAGACTTCATGTCCATGGCTAATCAATAAACATTCTTCTTTATACCCACGGGTTCAGATTACAGACTGTCAAGGACCCTACTTCCAACTATTAACAACTTGTACGAAACTGTACAACAGTCCAAAAAGTGGGACCCAATAAACACATACTTGTCAGGTATATTCTGAACATGTTTGTAAAACCAGATATGCCAGTGTTGTTCCTTGATGCAAATCTAATCATTAAACAATTATGAACATAGCTTGTGGCAACATCTACCGATAAAATGCATGCATACTAGCTCACACATTACTGGTAAATTTAAGGATAACTATCCTTCCAGTTATAAATATTTTACAACACACTCTGGTAGCAGTAGGAAAGGAAGAAAAGTAAACAATTGATCTCTGCAATTTTAACAGATCCCAATGCTTTCAGGAAGCTGTAAAAGCATGAAACATAGAGTGAATCCTGGGAATTGATAAACAATGAGATAATAATGACATGCTTATAACATCACACATTAAAGTACTAGCCTGTGGATTTACCACAACAGCAATGTTCAGTAAGCAATGTTCAGTTAATTTAAGTCACATGTTTTGGGTGTCATTAAGCTCAAATTACAAACTTGAATTCATATTTTCGTAGCTCTGCACAGTTTTCCACTATACTTGTTTTGGAAAAGATATTTGGCTTTGACACAAGTCTAAAAACAGTCTCCCATATTTCTGTTATCATCTACTATCATCTATTGACAAAAAAGGAACTTGATTGAATACAACCCAATTACGAAGACCGATGCTTCAGAATGCATCTATCATCATGATCACCATGGGAACAAGGCCTAAGTACCAGAGACACAGGGGAATACTGGTGTTGTATTGGCTTTTGTCTTCATACATACAGTATCTGTGAAATGCCTAGTTTTCATAGAGTTTTAAGTACATACAGACTTCATGTCAATGGCTAATCAATAAACATTCTTCTTTATACCCACGGGTTCAGATTACAGACTGTCAAGGACCCTACTTCCAACTATTAACAACTTGTACGAAACTGTACAACAGTCCAAAAAGTGGGACCCAATAAACACATACTTGTCAGGTATATTCTGAACATGTTTGTAAAACCAGATATGCCAGTGTTGTTCCTTGATGCAAATCTAATCATTAAACAATTATGAACATAGCTTGTGGCAACATCTACCGATAAAATGCATGCATACTAGCTCACACATTACTGGTAAATTTAAGGATTACTATCCTTCCAGTTATAAATATTTTACAACACACTCTGGTAGCAGTAGGAAAGGAAGAAAAGTAAACAATTGATCTCTGCAATTTTAACAGATCCCAATGCTTTCAGGTAGCTGTAAAAGCATGAAACATAGAGTGAATCCTGGGAATTGATAAACAATGAGAAAATAATGACATGCTTATAACATCACACATTAAAGTACTAGCTTGGGGATTTACCACAACAGCAATGTTCAGTAAGCAATGTTCAGTTAATTTAAGTCACATGTTTTGGGTGTCATTAAGCTCAAATTACAAACTTGAATTCATATTTTTGTAGCTCTGCACAGTTTTCCACTATACTTGCTTTGGAAAAGATATTTGGCTTTGACACAAGTCTAAAAACAGTCTCCCATATTTCTGTTATCATCTACTATCATCTATTGACAAAAAAGGAACTTGATTGAATACAACCCAATTACGAAGACCGATGCTTCAGAATGCATCTATCATCATGATCACCATGGGAACAAGGCCTAAGTACCAGAGACACAGGGGAATACTGGTGTTGTATTGGCTTTTGTCTTCATACATACAGTATCTGCGAAATGCTTGGTTTTCATAGAGTTTTCAGTACATATAGACTTCATGTCAGATGGTTAATCAATAAACAATCACATGTACCTACTTTATACTATACCCACCCGTTCAGATTACAGACTTTCAAAGGCACTACATCCACCTATTAACAACTTGTACACAAAAGTATAACAGTAAAATAAGTGGGACCCAATAAACTCGTATTGTTCAGGTTTTATCTGAACATGTGACACCAGATATGCCTGTGTTGAGCAGTGATGAAAATCTAATCATTAAACAATTATGAACATAGCTTGTGGAAACAGCTACCGATAAAATGCATGCACACTGCATTATACTAGGTCACACATTACTGGTAAAATGAAGTAAAAATATCCTTCCAGTAATAAATATTTTACAACACACTCTCATAGTGGTAGGAAAGGGAGAAAAATAAACAACGGATCTCTGCAATTTTCACAGAACCCGATGCTTTCAGATAGCTGTTAAAGCATCGAAACTTAAAATGAATCTAGGGAATTGATGAACAATAAGATAATAGTGACATGCTTATAACATCACACAGTAAAGTACTAGCCTGGGGATTTAACACAACAGTTAAGTGTACAGTTTATTTTAGTCAGATAGTTTTGGATATCAGTCTAGCTCAAATTACAAGCTACAATTCATATTCTTAACACAGCCTTAAAGGTGTGCACAGGAAATGTTTACGAATGTATTAGTAACTGAAACCCCGAGCATATTGATTCATTATCATGCATACTAGCAGATTCCAATCATTGTTTGCATATCACATTACAATTATTATAACTACATCCATCTGGATGTTAACTACCATAATCTCCTACAGAATGAGCTGCAGTAGCAATTCAGATCCAGATCTTCACAATGCTGCATATTTGTTTTTGCCTTTTAAATTCCTGTAAGGAAGACAGATCTCTAAACTGATGGCAGAGAGTAAAGAGAAGAGGATGTGATTAATGGCAAAGGTCCAGTTTCAGGAAATACAGTAGACTTAATGAGGTCAATAGAAGGACATCATCCTCAGATGAAAATGAGTAATAAAGGCTGTTACTATGTATGGCATGTAATAAAGTTTGTAGCTAAAGAGCTGCACTTGAGAGCCTGTTACTGATAGCTGTAGTTCAAGTGTAACGAATTGAACCTCAAAAGAAGTCCGCAGTCTGCTGTTCTGTGAATTATGTTTCAAATGCTATTTTCACTGCCAAAGCATATATTAATAAGCATAGCAAATAATGAGATTTGCAGATTTGAACAGATAAATATTCTTCAAGGTGTGTATTTACAGACAAAATCTCAATATGATAGATGCCAAGTTATTGATTGATTGTCACTACATTAACTGTAATTGCTTTAGAAGTGACATCAATTGAAATGCCATATTTATTCAACCACAATGTTTCCCTTGAGAATGTTCACAATTACCAATAATATAGTAAGTATTTACATTATTATTGTATTAAGCCACTAGCTCAAGTAGAAAATAGGAGAAAATTGCCACTGATTGGCATGACCATATTTTCCCACACTTATAGTTTACACTGACCTTTGTAACTGGAAACTTCAATGATATTCTACACTTACAATTGCCAATGGATACAACACTGATATTCTCCACTGCACATTGCTCTTGGTAACCACACTAATTCATTTGTATTATACACTTACTATTGCCACCAGTTACCATACTGATATTCTAGACTTACTTTTGCTACTGGGTACACGTTTCTGAACACGTTTGTGACACCAGATATGCCTGTGTTGAGCAGTGATGCAAGTCTAATTATAAAAAATTATGAACATAGCTTGTGGCAACAGCTACCAATAAAATGCATGCATTCTGCATATCAGTAAAATGAAGGAAAAATATCCTTCCAGTAAAAAATATTTTGACAACACACTCTGGTAGTGGTAGGAACGAGAGAAAAATAAACAATTGATCTCTGAAATTTTCATAGATCCCAATGCTTTCAGATAGCTGTAAAAGCATCGAAACATAGAGTGAATCCTGGGAATTGATAAACAATGAGATAATAACGATGTGGCTATAACATCGAACATTAAAGTACTAGCCTGGGGATTTAACACAACAGTAATGTACAGTTTATTTTAGTGAGACAGTTTTGGATGTCCCTCTAGCTCAAATAACACACTTGAATTCATGTGCTTAACAAAGCCTTAAAGGTGTGCACAGGAAATGTTTACGAATGTATTAGTAACTGAAACCCGAGCATATTGATTCATTATCATGCACACTAGCATATTCCAACCATTGTTTGCATATCACATAACAATTATTATAACTACATCCATCTGGATGTTAAATACCATAATCTCCTACAGAATGAGCTGCAGTAGCAATTCAGATCCAGATCTTCACATCAATGCTGCATATTTGTTTTTGCCTTTTAAATTCCTGGAAGGAAGACAGATCTCTAAACTGATGGCAGAGAGTAAAGAGAAGAGGATGTGATTAATTGCAAAGGCCCTGTTTCAGGAAATACAGTAGACTTAATGAGGTCAATAGAAGTACATCATCCTCAGATGAAAATGAGTAATAAAGGCTGTTACTATGTATGAAATGTAATAATGTTTGTAGCTAATAAGCTGTACTTGAGAGCCTGTTACTGATAGCTGTAGGTCAAGTGTAACTAATTGAACCACAAAGTAGTTCACGGGTCTACTGTTCTTTAAACTATGCTTTGAATGCTATTTTAACAGCAAATGCATACATAAACCAATTCTTAGCAAATCATGAGACTTGCAGATATGCTTAGGAAAAAAATCAGGGTGTGTTATTATGAACAAAGGCTCAATATGATAGTTGCCAATTTATTGATTGATTGTCACCACATTAACTGTTATTGCTTTAGAAGTGACATCAATTGATATGCCATATGGATTCAACTGCAATGGTTCCCTTGAAAATGTTCACAATTACCAATAATACAGTCAGTCTTTACATTATTGTTGTATTAAGCCATTAGCTATAGTAGACAACAGGAGAAATTTCCATTGACTTGCATGACTATATTGATAACTGAATTTCTACATTCCCTAGCCTTTTTCACTTGGAAATGTAACAGTTTCAGTGTATACTGTTGTTGTAATTTAAGAGTTTAGTAAAAGTCACCAATGATTCAGTTACTTTAATTGCCATACAAAGATGGACAGTTACCACAGACAAGAGTTGCTTTAAATGCCATGGAAATGTGGCCAGAAATCCTGACAGTTACCAATGGTACCACACTGTTCTTTTATGATGACATTTGCCAAAGATTACAACAGCTACATTCTATGCTGATCCTTGCCAATTGTTAACACACTAACATTCTACCATGAGCATTGCCAACGGTTACAACAGTGACATTTTCCCTTGACCATTGCACTGGTTGCCACAATTCTATACTGACCTTTGCCACTGGCATCCAGACTGACCTTCTACACTGACTTTTGCCTATGGAAACAACACTTACTTAGTACAGTGATTGTTGCAAATTGCAACCATAATGACCTTCTATGCTGA
Source organism: Dreissena rostriformis (assembly GCA_007657795.1). Classification (NCBI taxonomy): domain Eukaryota; kingdom Metazoa; phylum Mollusca; class Bivalvia; order Myida; family Dreissenidae; genus Dreissena; species Dreissena rostriformis. The sequence goes on from VMBQ01003096.1 coordinate 786,060, forward strand.
CCAATGCCAAACTGGTTTCCACACCATTCTTCTATGCTGACCATCGTGAAAGGTTACAAAACTGACCTTTTATGCTGACCTTTGCTGATAGATACCTCAGTTACCTTCCATGCTCAACATTACTGATGGTTACCACCCTGATATTCTACATTGATCATTTCAAATGGCAACCAACCTGATATCTACACTTACCATTGCCACTGGCAACCACACCAATATTCTACAATAACCTGTGCCTATGGTAACCACACTGATGTTCTACACTTACTATTGCCACTGGTTACCACTAAGTGATATTCAACACTGGTAATTGCTGCCACTGGCAACTAAACTCATTCTCTACCATCACCTTGGCTGATGGTTACCACACTGATATTCTACATTGACTGTTTCTGATGTTTACTTCACTGATGTTCTATACTCATCATTTCCACAATTACTTTCTAAACTGACCAATGCCACTGGCAAACCACAATTGCAACCATACTGACCTTCTATTATGACCGTTGCACATGGAAACCACGCTGACCTTGTACAATGACAGTTGCCAATTGTAACCACTCTGAACATCTAAATAGACTGTTGCCAATGGTAACATCAATGCCATTCCATACTACTGGCCATAGTCAATGGCAACCACACTGACCAATCATTACAGTATTGCCAATGGCAACCACACTGACCTTCTTGTCCTTGAGTTTCTGTCCCAGCTGCTCCAGGAAGGCCTTGATCCTCTTCTCCTCTTCATTCATCATCTCAGAAATCACGGTCACGTCTGCCATCACCATGGCTGAAAAATGTGCCCAGGAAAAACTAACCAAAATATCAAAATTCACAAATAATAACTGGTTTAGAAGAACTGGTATACAAAATATGTTTTATATGAAATTACCAATTGTTGTTTATTACAAAACTATGAATGAAATGGTTTAATTTACATTCACTGTCACAAAAATAATGATTGGAGAAATATTTAGGTCAAGAAATGTTTATTTGTTTATTGTTTCTCAGCAACTAATAAAAAATGATTTGGAATTCTGATGGATAGACATTCAAAACAAAAATATGTTACCTGGAGTAGTTTACACTTAAAAACCACAAATCAAATTTGACCTGAAAGTATTGTTTATTGTTAACTTATAATGCAACAAAATATTTCAACAACATAAACTCACAAATATTCTTACATGAATTGTGCAACATAAGTACAATTTACTTTCATTATATAATGCTCTGATCAGAATCTGGACTTCATTTGCAACTTTTATATATGGGTTCTTGTAGTTAACAATGATAATTAACTAACTTTTGTCAGTCAATGAGTGTTAGCATGCAAAAATAATGTCTTGACTGCCAGGTTCCAATGCTATTATAATATTTTGTATATATAAAGAAAAATATATTAAAAGAAAGGCTTAAATTGCCAAGATGTTAAGTACATTGTATTTTTACTTTATATGCTAAGTGCTTTTTGGCCAATAGCCATGAAAAGTAAACAAAACTGTGTTAGAGGAAACAGGTAAACTTTTTGTTACTCAGTGTATTATAAAAAAGTTATGTGAAGATGAAAAATGATCAACAGATACAAAGCAGCATGTGTGAAGAATCAGCTAATTATTACAGCTGTCGGAAAAGGTGATGAGGTTTAAAATCGGAGCAGTTGTGCAACCTAAAGCAAGCTTAGTTCAATATAAACATTCTGTACATAGTTTTAATGTGATTGAAAACACACTTGAAACATAATCTTTAAAGGAGAATAAGAAGGTAAACCAGGAAACTTAAACCCTTTCAGAGGCCACAGAACTGTAAATATTAATTCTTTAACCAACATTATCATAATATCAATAATACAATGGTTATTATAAGAAAAACAGGACCAATGAAACAAGATAGGTAGATAAAATGAGTAAGATTTTCTACATGGCTACATGCACAGAAATTATACTGTTATATTGATCGTATATCAGCCTGTAGATTGTAATATGGTACACTTCAGACAGTAATATTTTATGGGTTAAATAGCTACATGTACATAACTAGAGCAAGTAGTTATCGTTTGAGCATAAGGACAGGTAGACACACAAATTATTCTGTTAATTCACTTATAATATTTACTTTCTCAGTCATATATTAGCAAAAGAATTCATTTGGATTCTTTCGAAATGTTTTCTGAATGTGTGAAAATATAGCAACCGCTCATTAGTACTCACTGGAGAAAAATAAGGCAATTTAAATGGTAAGAAACAACATGGTGCAAGGCTTTGTCTAGTAAAATGCACTTAAAGTTAAAATAATTATGTTTGGTAAATATCACACCTACAGGGCAAGTAGTCATCTGACTTTGACATGAAATAATTACAGACCTCAGGAGTTTCTGAACTTAAGAAACTTATTAATTCTAAAGAGCTTTGTGCAAACATTTTTCAAACAAACATGTACGAGTATACCAAAACAAAATATCGTCGCTGTCGTTCTCAAACCTTGTAGCTCCAAATTTTTCAAAAAAATTTTTTCGTCTTTTCCGAATATATGAAGTCTGGCGCGTGTTTTGGGCTATATCTCGTAGCTCTACGCCAATCTGAGCCCATGAAAAAGCCATGTGACGTTCAAAGCTGTGTCCTTTCATCCAGACAAGTTGTGATGCGGCTATATCTCGTGGCTCTATGCCAATCAGAACCCATGAAAAAGCAACGTGACGTCAAAGCTACGTCATTTCATCCCTTGGTACGTCATTTCGTACATTTTCGAATTGTCGTACCTGTAAAACTGTGGTGACAAAATATCGTAGCTACCATATCGTACTCTGGTAGCTACCATTTCTGAATATCAGTATGACGTACGCGTCTACGGCTTATAACGTATTTTGCAGCTTCATTTGTTTGGTATTTCGACAGAATTTCAATTTCTAAAACATCGTTATAAAAAAATGTGACTGTTTTTTCTCTCTCCTGAAAAGTTGTCATTTTGGAGCTCAAGATTTGAGAACGACAGCGACAATATATATGAAGTCAGAACCCAAGAATTAAGTGATAGTCAGAAATTAATGCACATTTTTAAAAGTGTGCATTGTTACACATCCAGTAAATACAATACATTTTTGACAAACTTGACAATAATAAGCATCATTTCTTAAAAACATTTATGTTTAAAATTATCAACAGTCATTGCCTATTGCTTAAGAAATAATGTTTGTTTATTTTACCAATTGGACATATTTGAATAAACCATGTTAAGTCAATGTATGTATTGCATTCAATAATTTAATTCATAATGGCGTACAGCCAAGTATGAAAGCAATTAAACATTGAAAACTTTATATTTTGTAGAAAAAAAAATGTTAATATGTATATATATAAGGTCACAATATTAATACCACCCTTTAAATTTTAATGCAAAATACAATGTTGAAGAAAGTAAAAAAATATATGTAGTTCAAAGGCAACTAATCCAGTTTCCGGATGTGTTGAAACTTAATGACATAAGCAAACCATAGTAATTGAATAATTGAAACATATTGATTGCTTATGTTTTAAAGAAGTGGTACATTATAGACGATTCTGAGTTCAGGTATATTTTCCACAATGTATTGAACATTTGTAAAGACATAAAACAAACTAATAAGATTATATTTCAAGTTTGATAGCAACAGCTTGGGAGGGTTGGTTGGACGGTCTTTCAAAAAAAATAAATAAGTGGGGCATGTGGGATGGTTTGGGTGAAGTCCATTGTGGTATGTCAGGTAAGTGTTTTGTCAAAGTATGAATCAAATCTGATCCTAAATAAAGAAGTTATGGTAATTTAATCAAAATTTATTAATTTGACCTTGAGATTCAAGGTCAAAGGTTAAGGTCAAATTCAACTTGCCAGGTACAGTACCCTCATGATAGTAAGAAAGTATTTGAAGTTTGAAAGCAATAGCCTTGATACTTTAGAAGTAAACACAAAATTTAACAAAATATTAAAAGTTACTAAGTGGTAAAAGGGCCATAATTCTTACAAAATGCTTGTTACAGTTGTCTGCTCTTGTTTATATATTGGGGTCATGTTGGTAAAGAAGCATGCAAAATATGAAAGAAATATGTCAAGGGACAAAGAAAATATTTGAGGTGGTATGCAAACTTTAACAAAGATTTATCAATAATATGCATATTCTAAGTGGAAAAAGGGGCCATAATCCTTACAAAATGCTTGTTACAGTTGTCTGCTCTTGTTTATAGATTGGGGTCATGTTGGTTAAGAAGTATGCAAAATATAAAAGCAATATGTCAAGGGAAATAGAAAATATTAGAGGTGGTACGCAAACTTTAACATTCCAACTCTCACGCTAACGCTCACGCCGGGGTGAGTAGGATAGCTCCACTATATATATATAATATATATATTTATATATATATATATATATAGTCGAGCTAAAAATAGGTTTGACCAAAGATCTATAATGGATCTTTGCTTTGACTTATCAGATAATTCTAGTTAAACACTTCGAGTTAAATGACAATATTTTATATATAATAAGAAAAGTGACAATCAGGAATTTTACACCACTTCGACTTAACTGGGAATTTAACTCAACTTTCACAACTTCTATTTAATACTTAATGTGTAAGTTGCCTTTGATTTACAACATGGAAAGTAAAATAATGGCAGGAGCATACCATGACCAGGGGAAAAGTACCCTGTGAATGGTCAAAAACAAAATGTCTGAACATGTGAACAAAACTGACAGACAAACGTTATAATGAAGAACACCACTTGTTCAACAACATGATGTTTACCATACACATTTTGTAACTGATACAAATGTGTATTACAATTGAAATGAAAACGTATTGCAGCTAAAACCACAATTAAGAGCTAAATAATATCATTTGGTCAATAATATATACACCTTACATAAATTGAAATTTGACTACAGCATATTATATAAGGGAATTGGATTACCCATGCACCTCAACTAAGTTTTGAGAAAAGTTTGTATTTTAATCAAACAAATATCTGGTATTTTTTTTATAATTTCTCAGAACTCTAATTAAAGCATGTTTCATAAAAGAAACATAACACAGCATGATCAGTTTAAATATAAATATAGACGAGCTATAAAAATTTAATTTAAAACACAAGAAAACGAAAGCACTTGGTGCATGGTACAATATTATTTACTGCAGAAAGGCATACTGGAGCCCTGGCCTGGACTGAACTGATCTCATGAAAGAATCAAATTGGACAAGTGCCCAGAGAAAGTCTGGTTATCTTCTTTAAAATGGCTTCTGGCCCAATATACCAGTTGCCTTTAATATAAATAATCATTTCCTAGCCATTCTGGTGATATATCCCATCCTTGTAACTTGAAAAAAGCTAGGGAAATGCTTGACGAACAAATTGATAAGAGTGGCAGAAGTGAGCTGATTGGCTGAAGAGGCTAAAGTCAATTACAAAACTAATTTCATGTTATAATTTTTGAAAATAGTTTCATTTTCTGTTGACCTCAAAATCAGTAGGCATCTTTTTTCCTCCAAATCAGTATACCAATGGAGATAAAAGGGTTCTCTTGATGTCCTACTGAAACAAAACTGTCCACAGACCAACCACCCATCCACACAACCTACCGACCAATATGTGCAAATGTAAAAAATCAGAATGATGGGTAAATTATAATTTTATAGACAAAATGAACATAAGAGGTTTGTCATTGGTTGTAAAATATGCCTCCAAAGTATATGCTAGTCATGACCTCTGTAATTGAATTGAAAACTTGACCTTTCACCATGGAGCACAAGAATTGTATGTTCACCATGGCAATAATAATTAAAACAAGGGCTGTTTGTAAAACATGCATGTCACCCAAATGGGCTGTAACTGTGACCTTGACCTTTGACCTAGTGACCTGAAAATCAATAGGGGTCATCTGCCAGTCATGATCAATGTACCTATGAACTTTCATGATCCCAGGCCTAAGCGTTCTTGAGTTATCATACGGAAACCATGTGGTGGACATACCGACTGACAGACGGACTAACCGACAGACCGACAGACTTACATTTGCAAAACAATATACCCCCTCTTCTTCGAAAGGGGGCATAATTATATAAGATTCCTCCTAAGCGTTTTTAGTCAGAAAACAAAAATTTAACTAAATGACCTTTGACCATGATTTGTGACTTTGACCTTTCACTGAGAAGCAATAAGAATTATATGGTGCACATTATCTCATTCTGGTTATGGGTATTAACATTCCAAAGTTATATTAACATCCTCTGTTACACAGGCTTCCTGAAAAGGCCGGACCGCCGGTCTTGTCTGGCAAAATTCTGTACGGTCTGGCGAAGTTTCTAATATCGCCGGTCCTTGTGACAGGCCAAAAAAAATATGACTAAATACTGAAAAGTCTAATACTTGCCAAAAGAACGAAAACACCCCATTAGAATCACTCTTTTCGTGAATTTCAAGCCTTTTTGTCATTAAGAACACTAACTAGTCAATAATTCTTAAGAGTGCTCTCCCTTTGAAATGTTGTTATTTCGAAAACGTCAATTTCAATGGTCCGACATATTACCATCTATCCAATTAAAATGGTTGTAATAAACTACAAATGAAAAACATGTCGTTGCTAAAGTTCTTCAATGGCAACACCAATCTGTTATGTTATTTTGTTTTGAGTCTGACTAGAATTTAAAGCTGTTGTCCATCATACACTGTAATCACTTGAAGATGCAAGTATTTTGTTTTACTTTATAGAGTGTACTTATACACAGGCTTCACATTGCAATAAATATGATGATATATATATTAATTCTTCAGTTATAAACTCACGCTGTTCGGTCAGGTGAATTTTTGTCCGGACAGGCTAACTTTTCCATCAGCCTGTCCGGTTGACAGGCACTTTTTTGGACTTTTCAGGAAGCCTGTGTTACATGACAAAGTTAAAGAGAAAATAATTCACAAACTTTGACCTTGAGTTGTGACCCTACCCTGACCTTTAACCTAGGAGTATAGGAGATGCATACTGCTCACTGTCTGAAAATGGGATATAGTTATCAGAAGTTATGTTCAAATACTCCTAGACATATCAAAGTTAGAGAGCATAAAGATATTTTTTATTAACTTTGACCTTCAATTATGACCTTGACCTTTCACCAAGAAGCATGGGAATTGTTTGCAACACTTCGTCTGGTCATGAGGTATAATAATCAAAAGTTATATATATATATTCTTCTAGGCATGTCAAAGTTAAAGTGCAGAATCAAAATCTATTAACTTGTGACCTTGACCTTTGACACAGGGGCATGAAAGTACAGATTGCCAGGATATGATAAATAATTATCCAAAGGTATATTCAAATCCTTCCAGCAATAGTACAGTTGAAGAGAACAAACTAAAATGTATCACCTTTGACCTTGAATTAAGACCTAGACATTTGACAGTGAACTAAGACCTTGACCTTTGACAAAGGAGAGTGGGAGTCCTTCGCAACACACTGTCTAGTTATTGTGTATATTAATCCAAATTACATTAGAATCTTCCCAAGGATGTAAATGCTATGGTGTGGACACAAAATCTATAAAGAACTGAACCACACACCAACACAGCCACATACCCAACCACATGGACAGACAGAGCAACTACTATATGCCCTCCTCGGGGGCATACAAATTTCAAGGTCACAAATAGATTCCTGCACCAGTAGAGATTATAAAATGAGAGGGAAAAGAAAAGCAGTGGTATTGAAATGCAAAGAACATTCCCTCGATGTAACAGAATCCTACCTGGCACCAATCTAGACTCTGAATAACAAACGCATGGAAGAGACAGACAATTCAACACAAACTGAACAAAAGCAGGGAAAACAAACTTAATATGTATATTGTATTCCAGACTTATGGAAAGAAATTAAATGCATGAGCAAATATGCCTTTACATATGGTTTTACAAATTTATCACTCTTTGTAGAAAATCGATAAGCTGACTGATCAGCAATGTGCGATACTGGACCATTTTTAGAGAGTGAAGTTAAGTACAATCAATCATTGGCTGAGTGTGGAACAAGCCATTAAGTTTTTTGTTATTAGCTTCATTGATAGCTCTGGCATGTATGATGGTACTTGATGGTAACAAAAAGCCTTTATGAGTTTGTTCAATACCATATGTCACATTTATAGAACAGTATTATGTACAAGATAATGCAAGCATTTCAATCGATTATTTTACATGAAAAGAGTTCTGGAATAATTGATTAGTAAGTGAAGCCATCAGCATTTAAGGTTAATGATTAATGAAAACAAAATGAATATGAGAACCAGATGCACAGATCTATAAAAAAAATAAAAAATGATCAAGGCAGCACTGAAAAAAAGGCAACTCAAAGAGGCATCATGGCACAAGCACATATCACATACAAGTTGATTGCGTTTCAAAACATCAGATCTAGACAAGCAATTGAAGAGTATCGCTAAGTTCAACATTTACTTACGAGACTGAACAACTGTGTGATACTCGGGCACATGCAGCAACACCACCCTGTCGCTCTCTCTGTGAACATTTGACCAGTACCCTGAAACACAGAGTGACTTATTTCTGCATATCAGAATAACAAAAGTGATGGACAGGACATATTAATTTGTAAAATAATCTTGACAAACACAGCCATGAGGTGACGATGGAAATTAATTGTAAATGAAAATTGTATGTGTCTTCAAAATACCAACACCTTCATTCGTAATCAAAAATATGTAGAGTTGTAAAGTTCTAAACAACTTAATTAATATAGAATAAATACATTTTCCAGGTACATTCAATTGAATATGCGTTTTATTTCCTTTGTCCAAAAGATGATTTTCTTAATTTGTTATATGCATTTTAGAAAGGATTGTTTACTTATGTATATATATGTGTGATTGTACATGTTTTTTTAAAGGGACTAGTTCACATATGTGTCGTGTTCTGAGAAAACTGGGCAAAATACTTGTGCGTAAATTGTCATCACAGAGTACGCACAGGCTAATCAGGGACGACAATTTCCGCTTTTATGGAATTTTTCGTTTAAATGATGTCTCTTCTTAGCGAAAATCCAGTTTAGGCGGAAAGTGTCGTCCCGGATTAGCCTGCGCGAACTGCACAGGCTTATCTGGGATGACACTTTACGCACAAGCATTTTGCCCAGTTTTCTCAGAACACGCCACATATTATTGAATGGACAATTTCCAAGTTGTTGTCATATGTTCAAAGGTTCAAAAAATAAAGGAACATTGTTCATCAGTGAGCAAAATAACACTTATGACATAGACTTATACTGAAGACATTTTCATTTTTTAGTAATAATCATGAAGAATTTATAAAATTAGAAAGTGTTGCAAACGTGAAACAATGGAATGATTTGGACTGTTTCTGTTATTTTTTATTATATCTTGTGACAATACGTGGAATGATTATATAAATTATAAAATAAATGCTATAACGTATTAACCCAGATGGCTGACTGGTTAAGGAGAAAGCTTTTTAAAATAAAGGTATGTGGTTCCATTCCAGGTGGGAGTAAAAAAAAAATCTATTTCTTCTTTCTTAAATTCTATTACATGTATTGTTGTATACTTAAGCTGCTAAGTTCCAATTTTCAAATTTATAAATTTTAAGCATTTCATGACAAACTAAAAAAATGCCAAAATCTGTGAACAAGTCCCTTTAAAATGTGCTCATATCGGGACTTTAGTGAAGGAAGATAACATTATTATCAAGGTTTTTCAAAGTTTATAATGCTTGTGACTAAAACAGATCAGATGCTATTAATTAACATAAATAGAGGGTAAGGACAAATTTATAGATAGAATGTCAGTTAACTGGTTCAACAGTTTCAGTTTTCAGACACAGAATGATATATGATAAAATTACCCTGACTCTGTATGTTGACATGATAAAACATTAAATCACACTTCAACCACTTGTAGATATGGTAAAAGCAAATTTATGAGGATCTCCATGAAACAGTCAGCAGACATTTAAATCCTACTGAACAGTGCATTTTTAACTAATGATACAAAACAATTTTAAACAAATACCACACCCCATAGACTGTGATACAATTTAACAAAATGTGAAGTGTCAACCTGCTAATGGTGAAGTCAACCCAAACATAGATTGATGTTTCCATATAATAACATGAATATTATCATTACACAATCAAACAAAAGTATAACTTCCCTTGGAATTAACTAGGGTAGCTATTAGTGTAGCTTTATTGGTCATTGTCAGCTCAGGTACTACTTAAAAGTACCCCAGGTATTCGTAAGTATGCTACAAAGTAAGGAAAATATATTAAGAAGAACCCCGGAGAATTGCCGGAAGCCTTTAAGCGTATTTACTGTACCTGGGATACATTTAAGTAAACTTCAGGAATCAGGAGTACCCTTAACACTTTTATGTAGAACCTGAGCTGACAACCACTAACATTAAAGTTCCCCGGGTTCTCTTAAGTATAATTCAAAGTACCCGTGGTACGGAAAATATACTAAAAAGTACCCCAGAGTATGGTTGGGTGCCTTTCAGCGTATTTTCCATACACTGGTCACATTTTATTATATTTAAGAGTACCCAGGGTACTTTTAAGTAGTACCTGAAATGACAACAACCAATGAAGCATTAGTGATTACTGTAGTGATCTTAACAAGCACCAACCAAGAATTTCAAACCAGACTTGATGAGACTTTTATTTTCATATAGGACAGCTTGTTACATTTTCTTGTTGCTGAGAATTAATGTAAGAATTGTTGCTTGCCGGGTCAAACTGCTTAAGGCATTGATTGATACTGAGAATACAAAAAAAGGAAGATTTTTTTCAGACAACTGTTCAGAATATCCAATTCAAAAAGGAAGTTATCTAATTAATGAAGATATGAACAGTGACTGCCTATTACACTGATTCATGAACTATGCATAAACTCTCACTTGCAGGATTCTTTTATTCAAGAATATACGAATATGTAAGCATATAAAAATACTGCGGTACTTTGGCAGTGGGTCCATTTCTTTAAATAATATTAATTTGCACAAAATAATTTATTCAAAAGACAACAAAGTAAAAGCAAGTTGCATGTCCCACATACAAGTATGAACAGTATTTTTAGACACATGCATATTAATATTAAAGATATCAAACGCCTTACAGTTTTAATTTGCAAGTATTTGTTGTAAAATGCCCGAATAAACATTGTTTTATTTTAAATATATTTATTTAAGTTCTTTGCATTATATTTTTTCATGAATAACTTACTTAATCAAGGCTAAAATCTTCATTAAGATATGTCAAAGTGTCTGTTCTTCTTCTTCACTGGTCAGGCCTGATTATTTGTAATAATTATGTACTTGCAATATCAGGAA
>VMBQ01003097.1:3379-24742 GCA_007657795.1 Dreissena rostriformis
ACATTATTTGTATAGTTATGCCCCTTTTTATGTCCCCCAGTCTATTCTGGGGGACATATTGTTTTTTCCCTGTCCGTTTGTTGGTTTGTTTGTTTGTTTGCACAAACTTTAACATTTGCCATAACTTTTGCAATATTGAACATAGCAACTTGATATTTGCCATGCGTGTGTATCTCATGGAGCTGCACATTTTTAGGGGTGAAAGGTCAAGGTCAAGGTCATACTTCAAGGTCAAAGGCCAAATATATGGGTCAAAATCGCTCAAAAGGGGACATAGTGTTTCACAAACACATCTTGTTTTTTTTTATTTTCAAGAGTGGTAAATGTGTTTTTAAAAGACCTTTAAGTGCAGAAAACGTACGATGCCTTATTTTGTAAGAAAATAGTTCTGGACGGGTAATGATATTGTTTTGTAAAACGAAAGTTCGTAGCGTCCGCAAAGTTTTTGCACATACGCAACAATAAACTAACACAATATTATGAAAATGAGATTTAACACAGCTGGATAGTAATGCAGAGTATTGTCTGGACTAACAGCAAAGTCCAACTTTCCTCGTGTGAAAAAAAAAGAATGAGTGATACCTCTTGAAATATTATTAAAATTGTGTTCATAAAGGTAGAGAACATAATGGTTTATATGTACAAACTTATTTTTATCATACAATGCTCACATAATTAAATCATTTATTCCCAGTATTTCTCACTTTTACCAAATAAAACCTTGTCTTTCCGGACAAGCCTCATTGCCCAGACCAGCCAATAATATTCCAACCCCGCAGGCCCGCACGCAATAGCAAATGCGTAATTTAAGCCCCAATAACACTCAAAATCAACGAATATTTCGTAAAATATTTCGTAAAATAAAGTTAACCCATAAAACATCAGTTTTCCTCACAGCAGTAGCCAACATTTCATTGCTAGATGGGGTCTGGTTACATAAATTTAACACGATACGAAATGCTCTTTTTATTTTTTGTTATGTCAGTATTACACGTGTTCTAATAAATAAAGTTCACAAAACACAACCCAAATTTAAAGGGACTGGTTCAATGTTCACAGATTTTGGCATGTTTTGAATTTTGTCATTAAATGCTTTAAATTGATAAAAATAAACATCAGAACTAAAGAGCTACAAAATAGCTGAGCACAACGATGAGCTTTTGTGATCGCCTTTTGTTCGCCGTGCGTCAGCGTCTCTTACATTTTCTTGTGAACACTCTAGTGGCTACAAGTGTTGCCCAATCTTCATACAACTTGGTCAGAACATTTCTTCCGATGAAATCTAGACCGAGTTCGAAACCGGGTAATGTGGGGTATGACACTATGACACTAAGTCAAATTAAGGTGGACGCTTGTGACGCTTGTGAAAATCATACAACTACATTTATTGCCCAATTTTCATAAAATGTGGCCGAAACTGGAGCACGTGTCACATTTACTGCCTGATCTTCATGAAACTTACTCAGATCATTTGTCGCAGTTTTATCTTAACAAAGGTCTAACTGGGTCACGTGTGTCGTCTGTCAATCAGTCTCTCGGAAGACGTAGAGTGAGAACTTTGATTTTATAAATTTGTCATTGTATTTGTCAGTATAGACACATCCACAATTTGGACATTGTTTTTTTTATCGTAGCTGCAAATTATAGTCTCTTTCTTAGTGTTTTACTGATTTATCTTTTGCGAGGTCTTGTGCTGTGGCGTAGGATGACAGAGTGGGGTGTCCGGATGAAACAGTAACTGTCCGGTATGGTGACAAACACACGAACCAATGTGAAGTGTCTGTATGTTATGGTGAATACTGTAAATTACATGAGAAGTCCCATGTCTAAGTCGAACTTTGGTAGTTAAATGCCATTAATCTAGTGCTAGTAATTGCGTCTTATCTTGGTTTTATGTATCATGCAAAACACGGCGTTCTATGTAAGCTTTAGTTGGGATCTAACACATGACCGCTATTGGGGGCTAGTACTTAAACAGTAATCCGTTGCATAGCAAGCGGATGATCTATATACTAGCAGATACTATAGTCCCCAAGTCGATGGCGACACATCCGGCTATCCAGCTAGCGCGGTGGTTTGGTACACTCGCTTCTCGCCTTGGCGACTGGGGATCGCTCTGCGCTTGGTGCACGTGGGTTTGGTTGTTGGTCCCAATACCGGAAAGGTGTCCGGGAATTTGAATTTCCGAGTGCAATATCAATACCTGTATCGGGAAAAAGGATGCATGATTGCCTTTCGATCAGTAAAAAAAGTAAATTAGCCAGGAGTCCTGGGCCACGCACTGGGTCGTCACATAATGCAGCTTCGGTACAGAGGGGCCTCATACATTTCGAAAAACACATGTTATGACCAACCTGACCAAATTTCAAATCGTTCGGGAAAATGTACCCAGAGTATCCAATCTTGGTAGCAGTGACGTAGTGAAATTTTTGGGCCCACACCCAGGGCCTACTTGAACGCCGGTGCCCAGTCTATTTCCCTGGTTTAAATTATCCTACCAGTGGCCAAGGCTGGCAAGAAATTAAATGTGGCAATGCCATTTTACACACCGTATTACGCGTCACGTCGATGACAGAGTGTGCCGTCGATGACAGACAGTTGGACTCGACCGCGAACAACAGGTAGGTTATAAATTCGGTCGGTATTATTATATCACGCAAGTAAGGCCAAAATCATTGCTACGAACATATTGTCCATTGACTGAAGACGCCACCAGTTAATTTTGGATTCGTTGTTCAAGTAAAATGAAGTAAAATAGTTATTTTGAAAATCTGTCATCTTCGTTAGCAACTTCTACAGCGTTTCTGCCATCATCGGCATCATTTAAAATACATATCTGCCTACTACGGCATCTTTTTTTTTTTTTGAAAGTGTCAGTTTGGACGCCTGTGACATGTTCATGAAACAACTCAAGGGGCGGATATTTGGCTTACGTATCCCCAAGGGATAAATGCGTTAGTATATAACACGAAATCCAGTCATTTATTTGAAACTTGAGATATTTTGAACAAAAATCAGTCATTTTCAATGATGTTTCGGAAACTGTCACTTTTAACTCGTTCACATTTCTTTAAAAACTTGAACAACGAGTCCAAAATTACCTGGTGGCGTCTTCAGTCAATGGACAATATGTTCGTAGCAATGATTTTGGCCTTACTTGCGTAATATAATTATACCGACCGAATTTATAACCTTCCTGTTGTTCGCGGTCGAGTCCAACTGTCTGTCATCGACGGCACACTCTGTCATCGACGTGACGCGTAATACGGTGTGTTTTATAGGTACAAAATGTCATTATAATACCATAATGCCAATACAATATAAACTTAGTGGCTTTGTCTAGTCATTAGATTAGGCTAAGTAGGTAAAAACAATGCTTCCGTCACGGTCTCATGGGGACCCTAAATGTCGCGGAGCCAATAGGCAGTTGCCTTCTCTGCCTAATCGGTAATCCGGAACTGTTTGGTAGGTACATGTATATGTGGTCGATGCAAGAAGGCTGGTAAAAGCAACAAGAGGGTCATGGGACCCTCAGGCGCTCACCTGAGACCCGAAGGAACTAAACTATTCTGAGAAGGTGGAGTTCAAAATAATAAAAGTACTTTATGAAACATAAAGTTTCATGTAGATTGGAATATACGTGTAAATGTGACTTCTAGAGTGTTAACAAGGTTTCACTACAGCAATATAAGGAAAACTGCCCCGCCCACCGGTGGCGATCTTTTTCAACGAACTGGACCTATTTTCGAACTCAGCTGAGATATTATTGGGACAAACATTCTGATCCAGTTTCATGAAGATTGGACAATAAATGTGACTCGTAGAATGTTAACAAGGTTTAACTTTAGCCATATATGGAAAACTGCCACGCCTCCTGGCAGACATGTTTTTTTAACCAACCGGAACCATTTTCGAACTCGTCCAAGATATCATTGGGACACATGTTCTGACCAATAATTTGGCATCTAGAGTGTTCACAAGGTTTTACTAAAGTCATATTAGGAAAACTGCCACGCCCCCTTGCAGCCATGTTGTTCAACCAACCGGAACCATTTTCGAACACGTCCAAGATATCATTGGTTCACATGTTCTGACCAAGTTTCATTAAGATTGAAAATAAATGTGGCCTCAAGAGTGTTCACGATGTTTTACTATAGCCATATTAGGAAAACTACCACGCCCCCTGGCAGCCATGTTTTTCAACCAACCAGTACCATTTTCGAACTCGTCCAAGATATCATTGGGACACATGTTCTGACCAAATTTCATGAAGATTGGACAATAAATGTGACCTCTATAGTGTTCACATGGTTAATGTTGACGACGGTCGACGCACGAGGGACGACGGACAAAAGGCGATCACAATAGCTCACCACGAGAACGTTGTTCTCAGGTGAGCTAAAAAGGAAACGAAGTATGGCTGTTCACAGTTTCTTCGAATTCGAAAGGTAGGTTGCCATGATGGACAGATTCCTTTTGAAAATGTGCTCCCATACAGTTAAATGCTAAACTCGCAAAGGTTAAATTGACCATCCGTAAGGAAAATCGCCAAGGCAACAGCAGAACAATAGCCTAATCTAACAACAATGTGTGATGCTAATGATCATATTGACGATAATGGAGGCGACATTCACAATAATGATTCCGGTTATCAAGTGATAATTGTGATGAAAATGTGTGTCGTGTTCTGAGAAAACTGGGCATAATGAATGTGCGTTAATTGTCGTCCCAGATTAGCCTGTGCAGTCCGCACAGGCTAATCAGGGACACTTTCCGCCTAAACTGGATTTTCACTCAGAAGAGACATCATTCAAACGAAAAATGCCATAAAAGCGGAAATTGTGGTCCCTGATTAGCCTGTGCGGACTGCACAGGCTAATCTTGGATGACAATTTACGCACAAGCATTATGCCCAGTTTTCTCAGAACACGACACATATTTGTACTGGTATAAGTTACCAAGAACAAAAGCTTTCTCAGAACAGCGCGCTCGACTATTCAGTATGGGATGATAATATTGATATTGTGCCATTGACCTTACATAAAAATGACCACCAAAGACATTCAAGACGTTTTGATTGATTTTATTGTGGAAGTTTAATAGATTTATGAACTTGCACACAAACATAAACCATAATAAATTAAAGTATATAATAGGGCATATGATTGTTAAAATACATACTCACCATTGTCAGAATTTGAAAGTTACCTTAAATTATAACCCAAAAGAAACAAGTGCTTGTAAATTGATTGGAAATTAAATTGGATATGTATACAACATACACAGATTTTTACTCGCAATCCCTTGACTTTAAGAACAAAAGGGGCATATTTCTGCTGGTTAGTATTTATTCTGAATTACCTGCCCTTGGCTGTATGTTTAATTACTTAATCAGTACAATCCGTGTCCCAGTGTATAAAGATATTAGCACAATAAGGCATACTATTACTAAAATACAGTATGACGACTATAAGAATGTGCAAGAATTTAATCTTAAAATATAATCCTAAAGAAAGAAGTGAATGTACCTGGATTGAATTTAAATTGAATATATGAGGCGTGTTTTGAGAAAACTGGGCATAATGCATGTGCGTAAAGTGTCATTCCAGATTAGCCTGTGCAGTCCTCACAGGCTAATCAGGGACGACACTTTCCGCCTAAACTGGATTTTTGCTAAGCAGAGACATCATTTAAACAAAAATACCATTAAAGCAGAAATTGTCGTCCCTGATTAGCCTGTGCGGAATGCACAGGCTAATCTGGGATGACAATTTACGCACAAACATTATGCCCAGTTTTCTCAGAACACGACAAATATACTACATACACAGATACTTACTCGCAATCCAAACTGACCTTTATTTAAGTACAAAAGGGCAGCCAATTACCTTCCCCTGGCTGTACATTTTATGGATTATATCAGTACAAACCGGGTACCAGGTTATACAGACATTAGCAAAGGAAAATGATACTATGGTATGGCCCTATTGGAATGCTAATTCAGTAAAATATTGGTAGACAATTAAGATATAGGGAGCTGTTTCATGCAAAATTGAACTTATTTGTTTATTACAAAAATGTTAAAGGCAGGCAAGAGGTATCGGGAATGATAATAACCATTGGTCAGTAACATCACATAATAAACATGCACGCATGTGTTTCAATTAACTGTTTGTAGTGGTTACAGAGAAATCAACTTGTTACATGTGAACTTTAATAAGAGATTGAGGACTGAGCAAACAGTTTCGCTCAAGATATAAGGTGAAAAAGATGTATTAAAATGTTGCTGCAATTATTTCAATATACATGTACACTATTAATTAAAAACAAAACATCTGAGATAAATAGTACAGATAAGAACTGAAGTTATTGACATCGTAGTCAATTCTTATTTGTTTAACATTTAGTTCCTATGACAGGGTAAGTTGGTAACCTATTGTAGATGTTTAAGAAGGTACATCATTATATTTACAGCTCTATTCTATGACATAATTTGAGTTTGAAACTGAATATGAAGTCTGGTTTAGTTCAAAATTAAGTTAGGGTCAACTACAGCCTAATTGAAATGTATGGATAATGGAACCAGTTTATTATAACATGAAAATAAAAAGCAAAACATGCATAAACAATTGTTCAAACACACATTTTTAGAACTAACATAACTGAAACTCATTTTTATAAATAACGTTTCAGCTACATAATAAACAATTTTTTGATATAGTAAGCAAACCATTTTTATGAATGCTCAAAAAAACAAAATGGCGGAAGTCAATGCATCAAAGAACAGACATTTAGTCAAGAACAATAATAAATAATTCTGCCATCTGTTGCCATATGCCATAAACATCTTAAGATCACAATTACTTTCTCTCTAAAATATAGGAATTCCATATTGACAGTGTGAAATCTGTTTCCGCATTGAATGGCTGGAAAAGCAGACTTCTTTTAATTGTTATGTAATGTAAATATCCCTACCCCAACATTCGGAGGAACATTGGGAAAAACTATGTTCTATTTTAAAAAGGCAAAGCACATTTTCTTCATTGTCTACATTAAACGAATTTCTTTTGCCTCTTTTTAAACATATGATCTTTATTTATTTTGAAAAATGTACTGATTTCAATTAAAATTGTAGTTTTTAATAATATTGTCATTTTCGTTTTTGTAAGGACCTATACAATACATGGCATATTAAATGACTATGGTGTTCTGGTGTATTGTATGGCACTCATTGATTGTGTGACATTTCATTCCACTCACCCTGCAGGTTATTGACCAAATCACACAACTTGGGCAATATAAACCACTGGAACACCAAAATCGTGTTATATGTGTCGTGTTCTGCGAAAAACTGTGCATAATGCTTGTGCGTAAAGTGTCGTCCCAGATTAGCCTGTGCAGTTTGCACAGGCTAATCAGGGACGACACTTTCCGCCTAAATTAGATTTTTGCTAAGAAGAGACTTCATTTAAACGAAAATGTCATAAAAGCGGAAAGTGTCGTCCCTTATTAGCCTGTGCGGACTACATTACTCAGTATCTAGATAAATATTACAGCCTCTCAAGTTTAACACAACTAACTCGTGTGATATAAGTTATTAAAACACCAAGTCACCATACTAGCGAGATAATATACTATTTTTAATTGGTTAAATATCATCAATTTAGCATATAAAAGCAAACTTGATTCAAATCTGAATGATAAAAAAACTAAACCATACACAATGCATGTGCTGTGTTTAACATCTGCAGCCAGTTGTATAAAATGTTGTTTATATTAATGGTAGTTATTAGATTACCACAGTTATTTACATGGTTAGGTTACCGCGAAATATTTTCCTTTGTATAAACGATTGTTACTGCCATCTTGTGGCTACTGTGTGGTTAAATTGATTATACAATCTGCTGCTAGTGTTAACCAATTATACAAATATTACCATGCAACTCTATCTTATACACATTATGTATATTGGAGACTGGAATCAAAGTTACTTTCAAGTGATTATATTCGTCTGAAATTGTTAACATCTGTCTCTTTTCCTATTGACATTTAGCTAAGAAAATGGTTGTTTGTGAAAATAATTAAATTTACACAGAAATACTATTTCAAAATATATTATATATGCACATGTTTTATATTTAATTATCAAAGAGATAGAATAACAATTATGTTGATGTGATTTTGAGATTATATGAAGCAATTCTGTACTACAATACACTTCACAATAGAAACTAAATTATACATGAACTTCATTCAAAAGCCTGATATGCTTCAAAATCAGATACATGCATATTCAAATACAAAACACCACGTTTATATGAATAGGCCGCGCTCTGTGAAAAAGGGTTTTAATGCATGTGCGTTAAGTGTCGTCCCAGATTATCCTTTGCAATCCACACATGCCAATCAGGGAAGACACCAGCGCTATAGATAACAAGCGTATTTGCGTTAATACGCAATTAAAATAANGCGACTATGGTCTGTCATGGGCTTATATTGGAACACATGCGTTTCCATATGACACACCACATCCGTGGTATAATATATATTGGATAAAGCATAATCATGACTTACACTGACACTATCAAAGACGGAGCCAGTGACCCCATCTTGTACTATAGTAGTATTTCCAAGAATGTTCCTCACCATCACGGGCGTCCCTAGGGCCATAGCCTAGACAATGAGAACGAAACAGTCTAGCACCTTCATGTACCAAGAAAACCATAAGAACGTTAACCTATAACAGTAAAGTCTTTGTAACACACACACACACACACACACACGCACGCACACACGGACGCATCCACTTACAACACACCCACACTCAAAAATGTTACACACAAGATAGTTTTATCGTTTTAAGACATAGGAAACTGTTACCTCCAAAATAGTCAGTGCCATTCCCTCGCTGTCGGACGTGTTCAGCAGCAGACGACTATCGCGAATAGCGGCGTGCGTTTCCTCGCACGGCAGGCCGGGTATATAAACAACGCCGGGGCAACTGTTGTTGAAATGAGCGACGATTAATTTCCATGTACACAATAAAGTAAAAGAAGCATTGTTTGTATTGTTATGTAATAATTATTTCAACTCTACTTGATTAGTTGTACCATTACCTGAACAGCTACGTTTCAAGTGAGTTAGAATCTCAGGTAAATGGTTTTCTTTGTTTTGCCCATCGATATCATGTTATATTGCTTTACCCGTTTCTGTGTTTAACTCGCTGTCGCTCACCTGGGGACCGTTTCAATAAACGACGTAGTACACATTTGCGATACGATACATTTGTCAAAGATGCATAATTGCCTAAGTCCATATCATATGATTGTACATTTTCAGTACTTTATTAATTCCATTGGCATCTCTAACGACGTATACATTTGATGAGCATTGCGAGTTATCTCGTCTACTTATTTCGATTACAAAATTCTCTGGTAAGTTAAAATTGCCGTACGATCGTTAATGAAACGGTCCCCAGATGTAAATGTGTGTCCAACATGATAAATGCAAATAGTATAACTTTAAATTGAATACATGTACATTTCCATATATCAAGAAATGTGCAACATTTCAACTACCTAAATACAAATAAAGAATTTGAGCGGAAACATACACTCAAGTACACTGTATACTAGATTTATAAAACAAATATAACTAATATAGAGATGCTCAAGTTAACACGAAGGTTAATATGTTTGCATAGTTTAATTTCTCTAGCAACAATGCTGTTTAAGTAAAGCGCGACACAAAAATCATACGCACGCACGGACAAAGGCACATTTGTTTGAACACACACTCTAAAAGTTAGGGTATATAGTATCATATGCGTGATACACTTTGCTACAACGCGACAGGTACATGCATGCATAAGCAATGGGTAAGTAATATACATTATTAAAATTGAGCCTCGCTCTGTGAAAAGGGGGTTTAATGCATGTCCATAAAGTGTCGTCCCGGATTAGCCTGTGCAGTCCGCACAGGCTATTCAGGGACGACACTTTCCGCTTGTATAGTATTTTTCGTTTAAAAGAAGACTCTTCATTACGAAAATCCAGTTTAAGCGGAAAGTGTTGTCCCTGATTAGCCTGTGCGGACTGCACAGGCTAATCAGGGACGACACTATACTCACATGCATTCAACCCCCTTTTCACAGAGCGAGGCTCGTATGCAAAATATATACATACTGCGAGATCGTCTGGATAAATCGCTCATAGTAAACCTGGTCAAGCTGTGGTGAATAAATATTGGAATCAACAAGTCACCAGGGATGTTGCTAGATATAGGTATCATGAATAATAAAGACAAAGAAAAATTCAATTTGCATCAACACTTACGATTCCCTAATATAACACACACGTTATGATATAAATTAAGTATTACTTAAGTGAAACAACAAAGATCATAGCAATATAAAGTGTTTGTTTATACATGTATCATGTTTTTGGGGGTGATTACAATGGAAAACAAGCAATACAGGAGTCCCCTGTGATCAATCCGTACATGTGAACTAAGCATCGTAATCTAATCGTATGTACTTTTCGAGTAATTTCATTCATATCGACTGTTTACTCTTCGTTCTTATTTTATATAACATGCACAAAATAGCGTAACAATTCTTGTTTCTTTTGCAATTAATGTTAAATTAATACGAAACAACAAGACACAATACAAATACACGGAGACGAAAAAACATTATTTCAATATTGCGATTTTATCAACCAGATATTATAAAAACACAATTATATTTTTGTTTAATTGTTTAGTCATTTAAAAGCGATTAAAAAATCCCTGAAAGGGTGAGTACTTTAATTGCGAATACAAATGTACATGGGTCAACGTCTAGAATGAAGCATCAAATACTATCTTTCATGCTCATTGCCTTCACCAGCTGTAGTAATCGATATACACATATAGCAAAATTAAATGTCCTTACCGCCTTCCCAATAAAAACAAGCAGCACATGTTTCCTATTGACTGGATCTTGTGATAACCATTCTGGAAACACAAAGAAATAGCCGAGTGAATGCGCTTAAAAGGAGTATTAATTGTAAATATTGTTTGCCCTCGTATGTTGATAACAACTTTGCAATTGCTTTTACATGGGTGTATCCACAAAAGTGCCAACTATTTACAATTAAAAAAGATGTTTGAGACGGACTGCCATGTGTGGCGTGTTCTGACAAAACTGGGCAAAATGCTTTTGCGTTAAGTGTCATCCCAGATTAGCCTGTGCAGTCCGCAAAGGCTAATCCGGGACGACACTTTCCGCCTAAACTGATTTTTTGCTAAGAAGAGACATCATTTAAACGAAAAATTCCATAAAAGCGGAAATTTTCGTCCCTGATTAGCCTGTGCGGACTGCACAGGCTAATCTGGGATGACAATTTACGCACAAGCATTTTGCCCAGTTTTCTCAGAACACGCCACATATATCGACACATTCTATTATAACCGACCTGATATGCATACATTTATACTTTTGTTAACTAATACTAACACTAAAGTTCTAACTTAACTCGCGATATATTGTAAAAATGCTTTTAAAATGAGAACTGAGGCATTGAATGCAAACGTGGATTAATATAATGGCCTTAGTGCATTTGTAACATCTTGATATATACTATGTTGTTCACTTTTGAATTACTGAACAAAACAGAACAGAATAGTTTATTTTTGACTTAAGCATATACTGTATAGCTCATCATCAATAACATACATATAATATAACAACATGAGTTTGAACTATATACAACAAAATACATGATTTTGAATAACAATAAATATACATAGACAGGTAATAAAAAGGTTTTCGTGAGAAAGTCACATGGATGAGGTTAATACATCTAAATACACAATGTCAAGCATATAGTTAAATAATTACAACATTTATTACATTCTCTGTACTAATTTATTTTTGGAAACAATATTTTATACAAAATATATAGGACATTTTCTCTTAGTATAAAACATTTTTAACTAAACATGGCTAGCTTTCTTAACACAACTTTGTTTGAGCTAGTAGTTCGATAAACGTGAACATATTAGGACGACTTCTATAACTTTGGAAATAATTCATTCTTAACATCAGTATAATAAGGGCATTTCAGAACAAAGTGATATTCATCCTCAGATGTCATTGAGGTTACATAGCACACATTTGCGTTGATCTCTCACTATTTTCAGTTTCTATAACTAATTTGGGATACGACAAACGTCCATATGTTTTTTTTATTTTCAATAATATCAAGATTACTATGCATGTGCTTATAGCTTATATATGGTCAGTTTTGTATATATAACAATGAACTATATTTGTTCAAGTTATATGTATAAACGTTCTGTTCTGTTCTGTTTATTCAGGTGAAAAGACTTACCAGTGAATAATGAAATGGCTAGCAATGGATTTTTCACTGGACGGATTCCACCAACAAACGTCAATAACGTCATTTTGTCAGCTTCGACGTTATCTATGCGACCAATATCGCAGCTCACTGGGAGGCTTTCCGTCTGATCTACTGCGCATGACAATGACGTCACACATTTAGTTTTGATGTATTCTTTGATACTGAACGTGTTACTAGGACACACGGTCACCGCTGAAGATAAATTAATTGTTTTCAAGACAAGCATATACAAGGAAAAACAAAAACAAAAGTTCAACATAGCAAAGAAAGCAAAACAACAATACTTCAATTACAATATAATTAATTAATTTGCGCTAAATGGTTGAACTGAAGCCCTTCACATTGTACATATATTAAATTGACTACCAACGTCTTACCTTGAGGAATTACTACTAGACGCTCGCTCGGTATATGGGGCTGAATAATAAAGAATAATTTAACAAGACTATTTTCTTGTACATGCGATGCCCCTAACGCGCAAGAAAGATTAACAATACACGAGTTTAGTAACCTAAACATGGCAAATATGACCATTCGTAACAGATACACTTCGTTCCGGTAAACTGGAATAGTTCATTGACACTTTAATGCAGATATAACGATGCGTTTATGGCGTATTTTGCAATTGTTTAGCTTTTGTCTCTAGCTACTTACTACCGAATTTGACCTAACAGACGACAATCAGTAACACTCAATTTAACTTGATAAAATGACAATGAGTCGTTTTTGTCACCATTTTAAACATACACTTACCCAATACTGTTTAAATACCACGTGTAAAGCCTCACTGAACGCTACAATCCCGCTAAAAAAATGGAAGAAAAACAAGTTGTTTTAATAATACATACTTGTAAGCAATATTTTACCGTCTTTATAAAGATGGATTCAATGTCATTCTATACCACAATGGATAAATAGATAATTCCTACTCGAATATAGAAGGTGTATCCGTAGTGTCAGCCCTCTTAATAAATATATCTTAATATTTTACGTGAACATATGTATACACAAAATGTGTTTGTGAAACACTATGTCCCCTTTTCGGCGATTTAGATCCATATATTTGACCTTTGACCTTGAAGGATGACCTTGACCTTTCACCACTCAAAATGTGCAGCTCCATGAGATACACATGCATGCCAAATATGAAGTTGCTATCATCAATATTGCAAAAGTTATGATTTTGACCCATATTTTTGACCTTTGACCTTGAAGGATTACCTTGACCTTTTACCACTCAAAATTTGCAGCTCCATGAGATACACATGCATGCCAAATATGAAGTTGCTATCTTCAATATTGCAAAAGTTATGGCTAATGTTTAAGTTTTCACAAACAAACCAACAAACAAACCAAAAAACAAACCAAGAGACAGGGCAAAAACAATATGTCCCCCAGTATAGACTGGGGGACATAAAAAATAAACACATGTTTTACATGTCAATCTAATCTATCTATAGTTAAATGTTTATTCTTATACATAACAACAAAAACTGCATTTGAATCGGCAATGTTTTCACAAAATACTGGCTAGACTAAGCTGACTGTAGTAATCAGTATCATGTACACAGTTTCTCATAATATCGACCCTTCTAATTGGTTGCTAAGGTTTTTTACTATGCGCATGTGCTTGTTCTATAAGTATATTGATGTTTTTTTTAAGTGGACTCGTTAAGTCACGATATAATGAAGAGGGCCGATACTATGAGAACATGAGATACATAATATCATAGCCATATATCTAGCAAAACAAGAATATAAGTACCACTATTAGTACTACAAACAAGAATATAAGTACCACTATTAGTACTACAAACAAGAATATAAGTACCACTATTAGTACTACAAAGAACATACATCAATACTTTAAGCCAAGCTAGGGTATCACATTTAGAATAAAACATTTAAAGTTTTCACATGATATTTGGGAATATGCATGAATTGTTTCATGCTAGTAATACTCCGTTTCGATCATTGGTAACGCCTACAATGTCTGATGTGAACTTAAACATTTTCAAAGAAAATGTCATGCGTACCCATAGCCGAATAACGTTTGGAACATGAAGCAGGGTTCCATTTTGAAATTACGCAACATATGTATAGTAATATATGTGAGTTTTACCCATAAATAGATTTGTAAACTACACTTACCTTGCATTGTTAATTGCACTGTCTATTATCTCTACGACATTCTGGTCTTTAGAAACACCATTTATATCGGTACCACCTAGGATCAGAACATACGGGCAGTTGCCGTCTGAAATAATGTGCAATTATATACAATTGTGTTAGAATGTGTCGCTTCTCAACTAACCTGTGTGCCTATGCGCGTTGTATGATGGAAAGTACTATTTTCATTTTCAGCCAATATGTGCATGTGACCCTTGAACAAACTTTGTAAAGGACCACACTAGCTGTTACACACCAAGTATTAAATATTCAAACCTTGACCCTTCTGATCTGAGATTTTGTAAAGTTATTGACTGAATAATTCTACATGTATATAACAACTATAGAATCCGATGATTTCTAATATATCAAAGAGTTCATAAATAATATTTTGATGTATACCTAGAAAAAAAAACATTCTTGAGTTACGTTAAACATCTTCTAGATAAGCTAAGTTTCAGTTGTGTATACGTTTATGAGCTACACAACTCGGATGTGTTTATTAAAAACTTGTCAACTGATCTACAACAATCGACCATGGGTATTATGTTTAATCTGTCTGGAATTTTACTAGCCTGCTCAAAAATGTGCTATGAAAATGGAAGTGTTTGCTGTTTAGATTTCAATATTATTTAATCAATTAAATACAAATATTGAACATATGTGCGGTATATTGAGAAATATTAAACACCACTTCAAACTTCTGGCCTTTAAGTGCCCTCTATGTCAGGCCTCACGAAAGATAGTGGACTGAGGGCTGACTGGTCAGTCATTAAAAGGCCACAAGGCCCTCCAGTGGTTTCCCACTGCCAACCTCTCTGTGGGTCACCCAGATATAGAGCATTGCCGTCATGGTTTTTACAAATTGAATGTACAATTGACTGGCCTTTCAAAAGCATCCATTATTCTATCAACACAATAAAGAGTCAATTTTGGAATGTACCGGTACATCGAATGCAACCATATTCAGAAGAAACAAGCAAATTTCAAGATACAAAGGGCCATAACTCCGTTATTAACAGATGGTGTACAATACCATTTGGCGTGCATCATCCTCTTATCCATATATATACTCATACCAAGTTTCGATGAAATCCGAAAAAGCACTTTTCGAGTAGTTAGTTTTAATTTATTAATGTAAAATGCACTAATTCGAAAAAAAACTAGTATAGCTGCTCAATTGAGAAATCATAAATGCTCAGTAGAACCATGCTTTCGAGAAAACTTAACCCATTTATGCCTAGCGTCAAGAAAAAAGGCCTTGGAAAACAGCGTAGACCCTGATGAGACGCCGCATGAAGCGGCGTCTCATCAGGGTCTGCGCTGTTTGCTTAAAGGAATTTCTGTAAGAAATATTCTAAATATAGAAATAAATATACTAGACATCCCTAATTTTGGAAATAAATTGATCCAATTTAGAAGGATGGGAGAGTCCACTAGGCATAAATGGGTTAACAGTCAAGCCATGTATTGAACAAGGTCTGCAGTTCACAATCAGGGAGAAATATTATAATCCATGCATTAGTGGTCTTTAAATGTATTATATAGAAAATGGGTAATATTTGTTATCGAGTAAAACAATATCCCTTTATTCTTAGTATAGATCTAAGTTACATATGGGGCCATTACTGGGTATCTTTATTGGCTATATAATGATAGTGTAATAGTAAAGCTGATCCGTTTCAAGTTCATTTCAAAGGAGTGCAAAATCAAGCTATGAGACAATTTGGATACGCATATTAACGAAAACTTTAATAAATGATCCACGGAAAGCCAAAAGTATCGAGCGTGATGTGCAAAACGATTGAATACTTCTAGATTTTAGATAAGCTCGTTAAAAAAAAACTTAAAACGTAAGATAAAATAATTCAATCATAAGAACATGTGCTAATGAAGTGTTTACCTTTTAACAATTTTCCCGCCTTGTATGCATGGAGACCCAACGCCACGGATACGTGGTTCTTTTTGATTATGTCATTGAAATCATCCTTGTTTTGAAAAGATTCCGGACTTTCAAGTATACAGTTTAACGATTGTCTGCGAAGACCGTCCCTAAGACACATAACTAGCTGTTTAATATGACATATAGGTTAAACGTACATATCAGATATCAACAATTAGATTTTTTTAAATTTTAGCCGCGTCATGCGAATATGGGGCTTATGCCATATGCGGAAATCGTAGCTTCAGAACAGCATGTGCATCCGTGCAGTCTGGCCAGGAGCTGCCTTATCCAATATACAATTACGCAAGTCTTCGTGGATTTATTAGAGGACATGGTAGCTCCTGATCAGACTGTCAGGATGCGAAGGCTGGTCTGGAGCTAAGCTGACCGCATATGGCATAAACTAATTTTCGCATGACGCGGCTCATTTATAAGTATGCACTATTGAACGATGATCCGGATGATGAAGTAATGAAAATAAATTGTTTTGCTTCTGGTGAATGAACAAATTGTATCTCAACTTCGGCAAATGGACAGTGCATGTTTTGGTACGACGTGTGTCTGTTGCTAAGTTACCGTAATGCATCAATAAAACCGGCCTTTTTACGCCAAAATTTCTGTCAGTCGAATTCGAAGCACCTCAGATGCATTTAAAGTACAAAAATCCACAATCCAACACAATAACGCAAAACTTGTGTTCATCAACACACATGTTCCTTAAAAGAATTTGCCTTGTTGTATAAACAAAGTATAGTAAATGTTCAAGGATGAACTTTGCTATGATGTGATAATACCAAATTTGAATGCTGTAATAACATGTCCAAGATCAGAAGCTCTTATTTAACACCGTCTACGACATATTTAAGTTGCGATGCCTTTTTTTTCCAAGAAATAAAGTTGTCTAGCACCAATCTCTATGATCAGTGTATTTCAGTATTTCTATTTATTTCCTATCAATCTCTATGATCAGTGTATTTCAGTATTTCTATTTATTTCCAATCAATCTTCCACGTGTCCCTTATTTTAGGAACATACATATCATACATGTCTATTCTTTGTGGCCTAAAATCTCGGTCGTAACTTAAATTTGTCGTAAGATCCTTCATAACACAGGAGCCTGACAATCATGGAAACTTCGTACCGTATTCTGTTTATAGTTGCTCGATTGCCCGATAGTTCACTGAGGGGTGACAGCAAAAGCACCGTTAAATTATGATCCATTGTTGAGCATCAAAATATGTGTTGCCGGCGACCTGAAATAATGGACCAGATTGTCACATAAAATGAGGCAATTATCAGAACAATGTATTATGTGTAATCAATGTTACGTTTATTTTAAAGTCAACAACTGTCTTATCTTATGAATACAGGTCGAGGCCATCCTGCTCCATACCGTACAAAAGAGTATGTGTTAGTAGCACAACTATGAGTTAATATTTTCAAAATGACATACAAACACATTATGTTTACTATGGATATATAGACATGGTAAAAATCATACTTCAAGACTTCATTCATAATAAAATTATATGCACAAATAACACATATCATTTTTAACTAGCTTGTAGGTTAATACAAGTAACATTGCTATTGCTTGCAAATGTAGTAAAAACTTTTTAAAAAAAAAGAGAAAAAAAGGCATGGCGCCAGTGTACTTTAATTGTTATTTTTGTAACAATGAATTATATATATATATATATGTCATATTATATGCATTGGGTTCATGTATCAATATTCTTACAACTGACCAATTTGGGAATTCTTTATTTTGTCCTCTGTTTTTGGTTTTCCCATGATAAAAGTAGACTTCTCTTAAGAACTGGTTCATTCGGGATTTTTTTTTAATTTTTTTTTTACGCATAAAAATATACCTTTTAATTTCAATGAGCAATTTATTGATAGGGTTCTTTTTTTACTATAAAAATTACAATAATCATGTCCTGGCAAGTGAGTGTAGGCATATCGACATTAATTATATTCAATACATTTTAAACATGCTGAAATTTTTTTTGGATGTGCTCACAATCCCAGAAAAAAATGAGTTAAAGTTATCTCATATTTTTTTTTAAACAAAATATGCATTTATTATCATCAACAATATTCATTTTATAAAGCAGAGATTTAGTTCCTAAGATTTTATGTATTATTCTAGTATGTAACCATTGTATATAAGTATCTCTGGATATTTAAAAAAACTAAATTGTGAACATACTTCCAGTCTATATAACTAAATATTCTATTCCATTTAGTTTCATTTGTAGGTTTTTCTGTATTTGAACTAAAAGTTTCATATACTAGTTTATTTTGCTTCTGGGTAAGAACAACCTAATTAAGATAACAAGAAATATAAGCTCCATAATTGGTTGTTGTTTTTACAGATACAAAACCTGAATTTTTAATGAACTCTGCTACAGAACTTTTTAGACCGTTGTAAAATAAAAAATAAATGATTTGTGTACCTGTACAAGTTTCAATTTCTTGCTTAGACTTGAATTATTCAGAGGTACATAATATGTCCCTTATAAATCGTATACCACGTTCATACATACATTTTTCATAGATACAATTAGAACCAATCATTAAGTTGTTATCATAAAAAAGTGGCATGTCAAGTATATCATCATGTTTATTTGTTTTGATTTTATTTGTGTAGATTCCATAACATCTAAGCACATCCTTCCAAAAACAATTCGTTAAATTTTTAACAATTTTGTCAATATATGCATTTCCCATATTTATAATTTGTTTAACATTGAAACGTGAATACACACGTTTGAAACATTTTCCTGTTCATGTTACTAATCTTTTTATCCATGTTAGCTTCATACTTTTTTCAAATCAGTAAACATGAATCATATTAAGCCCCCCATCTTCATAAGATTTTATAAGTATATTATGCTTTATTTTTATAGGACCATTCCATATGAAATTTTTAAAACAATTTTGTATTTGTTCCAATATACGTAGTCCAGGGCTAAGAAGAGCAGTATATAAGTGTGTAAAAATAGGAAGCAACAATGTTTTTACTATGGTTATTTTCCCTAATGTTGTAAGATTTCTTCTTTTCCAAAATTTTATTATATTTTGTAAACTTGCTATCTTATTTTGAAAATTTAACTAGACTATGTTTTGCTAAATCTACATCAACTATGATGCCTAACAATGTAATATATGTTGTGCCCCAGTGAAGTTTGTACTTAGTTTTAATTGAGTGTGTGCTATATGTGTCCACTCGCAAACATAATGGCGAATGATTAAGAAGAAACATTTAGATATTTGGTATATCAAAATGAAACATCACAATGTATAAATACTTTAACAATGTATTGAATCGAGTGAGAAACAGAGAGCAAAACATTCATTGTTATATGAGATGCGTCACGTTAAAATGGGTCGTATGCCATATGCTGCCAGCGTAGCTCCAGATCAGCCTGCGCATTCGAATAGTCTGGTCAGGAGCTACGCTGTCTGTTCATGAGACCACGAAACCATGCGTGACGTTATAGCGGATACGGTAGGTCCTGACCAGAAGGCGCGACTGCACAGGCTGATCTTCAGCTACTCTAGTCGCATATGGCATTAAACCCATTTTCGCAAGACGCGGCTCATATGTAGTACAAATCTATTGGTTCGATCAAACTTCTAACGGAGGTTGCTTAGGTCAGTTCCGTGCTAATTAAAAAAAACATGGTTGATGTATTTTGATACCATGTGATATCAGACGTGTCTGATATGGCGTAAGAAAAGGCGACGCTTGCCGAGCCGCGAATTCGCATAGTCTGATCAGGAGCTACGCTGTCCGTTCATGAGACCAT
This sequence comes from Dreissena rostriformis, assembly GCA_007657795.1. Taxonomy (NCBI): domain Eukaryota; kingdom Metazoa; phylum Mollusca; class Bivalvia; order Myida; family Dreissenidae; genus Dreissena; species Dreissena rostriformis. Next base: position 23,713 of record VMBQ01003097.1, read on the forward strand.
GAAACATTGAGTGGCTTTATAGCGGATAGGGAAGCTCCGGACCAAAATGCGCGACTGCACAGGCTGGTCTGTAGCTTCGCTGGCTTAGGTCAGTGCAGTACTTGTTTAAAATACATGGTTGATGACTTTTGATATCATGTGATATCAGACTAGTTTGATATATCGTAAGAAAAGACGAGGCTTGCCGAGCCTTTTCATTCGCCATATCGGACGAGTCTGATATCACATGATATCATGAGTCACCAACCATATATTCTATTTATCATTCCACTATTTTCTTCTTAAAAACAACGTGAAAAACTAGACCCTAAACAAGTTAAACAAGGATATCAGTAAAACTGATGGATGCTCCACAATGATGCTTTGTCGATATATGGATTAATTGTGTGAAAACAAAACGTGACCTTGAGAAAATCTATTATAAGCCTCGGTGCCCTGACCTTGACCCCAGTGACCTCAAACCTCATCAAAAGGTAGAGGTCCATGCAAGGTACCTACATGCCAAATATGGAAGAGATCGGTAAAATATTAAAGGCGCTATGAGAAACTGTAACAAAAGTGTGACGGAAGGAATAACGGAAGTTCAAACTGGCAACTATATGCTCCCCATATATATATATGGGGAGCATAAAAACAAATATGAGCCTGGCTCTGGGAACACAGGGATTAATGCATGTGCATAAAGTGTCGTTACAGATAAGCCTGTGCAGTGCGCACAGGCTAATCAGGCACAACACTTTCCGCTAAAATGGAAATTTTTGTTAAAAGGAAGTCTCTTCCGGAGGAAAATCTAGTTTAAGCGGAAAGTGTTGTCCCTGATTAGGCTGTGCAGACTGCACAGGCTAATCAGGGACGACACTTAACATACATGCCCATTAAACCATAAACATATGCAGCTCTGACAAAATAATGAACATAACTGAAAACTTAGAATAATATGATACATACTAGACAATTATACTATATAGTATGAAAGTGCTTAATTGTTAACTTGGAACAAAATATTGATTGAAATGAAATGAAACAAATA